>CAJUYG010000297.1:258875-269603 GCA_910591675.1 Galerucella calmariensis
TTTTTTTTTTCAAATCAATAATAATTTTTATTGTAATATTAATATTATTTGAATTTCTTCTGAAAATTGATGTGTGTAAGATTTATGTTCGTAAAATGATAATTATACGACCTTACAAAAAATAGTATATTATACACCAAGATGATGAAGACTATTATTATTGACCGAGCATCAAAATAATTTCGCGAAGGGCTTTGCCCCAAGCGGAATAAGGTGGGAAGTTTATAAATGTCTTTAACACCATGGTGTATATGCAGTTTTTTCTACTACTAGCCAAATTTGATACAAAAAGTAAAAATAATTCACAAAAGCACCACGAGAAGCGTTCACTCCGTCGTCTGACTGACAAGTACACTGTAAGTTTTTGATATATTCTGAACGTACTTGTTATGTCATTAGTCATTTTTGGTTGAGCGCGAATTTTAAACTAATGGCATTTTCATTCAAATAATTTTATCTTGATAGGCAATTTCAAACAGCAAATATGTTAAAGACAATCTTCTTAAAATATTTGAGTTTGTTCATTATTGACCTAGGTTAATAATAGAAAATTATTAACCACGAATAGAGAAATTGAACTTCTCAGTTGGCTAGAAAAAGCAATAATTGTCAACTTCAAGCTAGTAGTGGAAAAAGTATGTTTTTCCACCACTATCTGTGAAATTGTCAATTATTGCTTCTTCTAGACAACTGAGAAGTTGAATTATTAGTGGTTAATAATTTTTTCTATTATTAACCTAGTTCAATAATTTAAAAATTCAAATATTTTGAGAATCCAGAGTAGTTCAACATAGTTGCTGCTTGAAATTACCAACTAAGATAAAATTATTTGAATGAAAATGATATTAGTTTAAAATTTCGCAATCAACCAAAATTACCGATGACATAAGGAGTACGTTCATAATTGGTATCGTTAATTCGTTGCGCTTAATAATGGTATTTTATTGCTGTGTGTTTAAATTGTAATAGCAATAATGAAGAAGTTCATACAGAGTTCGGCAAAAGTCCGGGATCGGACATATATCGAAGAAAATATAACTTTTGTGAAAAATCTTTTTAAACCACAAACTTAACATATTCTCTTACATCTAAATAGTTGGACATTCGTTGAATGTATTCCACGATTGAGTACTAAATATCTCTTTACAGGGTGTTCAGAATTTTCAGTTTCATTATTAGATCATTCAATGTGCAGTATCAGACTTATTTCAAATGGAATACCCTGTATTTTAATAATTCAAAATATTCAAAAAAATGTCGTCTTTCGAATGGTATGAGGGTGTCCTATACCTAGGTATTATGTGTTCTTAGTATATATTTGTTAGCTTTCTGCAATTTTGCAGTTTATTTGTTAATAAACGGTAACAAGAAAATATTCCCTATTGTGGTGCGCTTCTTTCAACCTCATGTAGGTGAGTAAGTAAGGATATAAAATCTCCAAGACCAACCAGGTGAACCTTCTGGTATAATTTTCAATAATTTGAGCCAAGTGGTGACAGATAATAGTTTGACAGCAAAAGTCGTGGCATTGCGTGAGGACAATTAATAATAATGTCAATTATAGAGACGCGGATAGGCGAGTAACTAACAATGTGTCAACGAAATTACAATCATCTCTGAAAAGGCCATTCATAGGTATTGGATGTAAAGCTCATGTTATTCACGATGCGATAAAATCTGCTGCATACAGGCTACCCTCAGATTGCGAAAGCATTATTGTGAAAATATATATTAATTTTTTCATATTAACAATTCGAGTTTAAGTAGTTTTGCGTCGAAACTGAAACGGGATAAATATAAACAAATGCTCGGATATAGCAGAACCAGATGGCCTGTATGGAAAACGTTTTAGAAAGAGTTTATTAAAAAGACGGCTACAGAATTTTATAAAACAAGCATCGGATATCTAGAGCAGTAAACGCTTACTTATCAAAGACATGGAAATATTCTATTGGGCAGATTTAAACAAGGTCCCAGCATGAGAAGAAGTTCAAAAATCTTTGAATGTATCATTTGAGAAGTAATTTATTGACTGTAACAGAGTTATACAGAAGTTAAAGACAATTTTTCGAGCTACATTATATACTACATTTCTAGCTACATTACATCGCAAGAATTGACCTAATGAGATAATCTAATTATTTCCACGGAAACTCAATCATCAACAAATTGTGGACATCTGAGAGAATTCAGTTACAAATTTCAGTTCTAAAGGCGATGTTAATCTGAAGTGAATATTAGAAAAAACATGCCAATAGTTTTATTCTAATTTATTATCATCTCCAGCTATATTCAGGAAAATTTGTTCTTCTGGTAAATATAAATATAACTAAACATTTTGGGTATGTGTTTTAATTCGCAGCTTTTAAGCTAACTAACTTTCTGGATACTTTAAGAGAAGTTTTTTTTTAATAAAACTAGCCCTTAATTGAGCTAAATAAACCAGTGTCCCGTTTCAAATTATAAAAATAAATGGTCACGTTATGTATAAGTATATTCTTCGGAAAATCCCGATGTTGGAGTTGGAACCTTTCCTTGTGTATTTACATCTTAGTAAAACATAATTAAATCACCCACATGAGTCTTTGCGGTGTTTACTATTTCTTTTTGTGTCTCAAATGACCTGCATTCAACATTTTAAATTAATTAACTTGACAAAAAAAATGTTGAACGCAACTTGAACGGATTCCTGTTGCTCATCCCACACGGTCTTTTTCTCATAAAACTAATCATGTTAGGTGGTTCAGCGTTTATATAATCTAAAATGGAAATAAGCGTCTATTTGCTGAGTATGTCTGGTTGTTTACTGGAGGTTCACGTAGAGTAAATTTTCTTGTAGTGTGTATATACCTACTGTATATACTTTTAGCTGTTTATTTAATCTTGAGAGAATCCATTTCATGTTCTTAGGTTTTCTAATTTCCAGAAACTTGTCTGTTTATTGAAACAAGCTCCCAGCATCATCGATTATAAATTTTATATAGATGATGATTTTATAGATGAGTATAACCTGTTAACACGTTATGTTTGCAATAAGCAATTAATACATTGTAACCAATGTTAAGCCTTGATTAACCATTAAGGCGCGTTTAGACCGAGCGAATCTGACTCAGGTAGAGCTTCCATAAGTCGCTACTCGGCGTGAACCAGAGGAGTAAATCTCCTTTGTAGATCACCCCGCATCTTCTAGTGTAAACGCACCTTGAGAATTTGAAAATATTAGTTTTTTAGTAATGATACAAATACAAGTTGCTCCAATAAAAGAATATCAATACGGAATTTTTAATAACGATTAAAATAAGAGTGGGCTTTTTTCAAATATCTGTTGCAACAAAATTTTTTTAGATATAGTTTCAAAAATTCACGTGTTGAAACGTCAATTAATTTTAATTAGTGATTAATTTAGGTACAACAATGTTGTAGGTACGTGCTCTTTTAGTCGATCGAAATGATTCTGTCATACTCCGTTTTTATCTTTGCAATAGGGACATGAAGTTGAATTAAATTTAAATGTATAAAAAGCGTAAAGCCAATTTAGAGTGCTGGAATTGGCTTTTATTCATTAGAATATTGCTGGACTGATTTTAAACAATAATTCAATTAAATCTTTCGATTGGACATCATAATTGGTTAGTTCGATTTAATAAAATGTGTTTTCATTTAAAAAAATATATAATGTGGAGGATTTTTTAAATCTCCTTCCATCCAAAACACCAGGTTCTCTATTGTATTTTCCTATATTTGAAGAGCTCATAAATTGAAGCAAACGAAGAGAGATACACGCGTTTATCATTGTAATCTATAATGATCCATGGTTTTGTTTGGACTTACCAAAGTTTTTTCTCACGTTCGGTCGATTAAAAAAGCAAACTATGTTCAAAGTTTTGTTCACATTTTCAAATTTAACACCCTGTATGCAGAATTGGGTTTAAAGCTTGTTCTGATAAGCGACTTGGTGGTGCTTACTTAGTGACGCAGTGAAGCTGCATATACATGCCACAGACTCGCGGCCACCTGTGATTTGCGTGGACGTGTGAACTGCAGAGTTACTCGTCTCAATGTTTGAGGAATGTTGGAAGGTAATTAAGTTTCGCTTGTCATTATATGTACGTAGACGAAGCCGAAGAGAGCCTTCAATCTTCCAAACTTCTGTTCCAAATTGCAGAACGTTGTTCCAGTTCTATGGTGAATTTATCTACATCGAATATTACCGCGCCCTGACAACTAATATGTAATGATCTCCGTTAATGTTTCTGAAGTCGCCCTCAAAAGTGGTCCGGTTGGACAGTTCCAGCGGGTCAGTGTCATAATCAAGGGTAACACTATGAATATTCGTGTGTTGATAAAATTACAATGGTACTGCTTCCCGTATCAACACAGCGTGTCATCACAATTGTGTCATCATGACACAAAATTCAAACTGTTTCACATGCACAGATAAGGTTTCGGGCTCATCTTGATACATTAAAATCACATATTGTTGAATGTGCGTTAGCAGTCAACCGATATTACATAATTAAATATATTTATGTTTTTTTTTGTGAGTGAGACAAATTAAATGTATTTACCCTTCAAAATTTTATTTGTTTTTTAAGTGTGTCATATTTGATTCCACAGAACATACACAAAGTATATTATATTGAGACAGTTCGTATAACTGTCCTGATTTGCCACTGCGCCATGATGTTGCGTGTGTTGTGTCTGAGTGTCAACATTGGACACTGTCGTGTTTTAACAACCATGACACACAAAAAGGTGTCAGCACAAAATTACCATTTAACACAGTGTTACACATGACTGGAGTGTCGCCACTTCAACGTGAGAACACGCGTCTTTATGCGTCACAGACCCTCTCCTGAACATTATCTTCATTTGAAGATTGGGTTAAATGCCAGACGTTTGTGAGATAGGGCGAGTTGTATCAAACACCTGAACTCAGTTTAATGATAACTGATGTTTAGACTGATCTAAATTTTGATAATAAATACATCAATCAGCCACAGTCTAAACATCAGTAATCATTAAACCGAGTTTAAGTGTTTGATACAACTTCGTTAAAAAAAGCTTGTTCTTTCGTTCGGTAGGTTTGCAAAAATGATTAAAAAACGTACGAAGTGACAAACAAAATTTTAGAAAAAAACGCCTGCTGAGAAAAAAACTTGATTAGTTTAAATATCTTAGTATATCTTAAGTATCTTAGTTCAAACAAAGTTCAAGTATCTGTTATTATTCGATTGAAAGTTATAAGCTCCTGAAATACCGAAAAATATAATAGAACGTACGGTATTTTAAATAAAAAAGGAAGGGGAAGGCCGAAGGGCTGCAATATAAATATCACCTAGCTCTTTCAATATCTATTTAGTCAAAGCATTTGTTACTGCGCAAGGATAATTTCACTTTAAACCATTTCAAAAACTTGATAGATTTTCTAGTTAAACTATTTTCAGTGGATTAATCGGAAGGTGTTTGGTAACTTTATAAATTATTGCAAAATTGTGGTGGTGACTTAACCTATACATCGAATAAAGACCTGTTTTGACAACTACGGTATAATCCATAAAACGTATTAACACATTGATGCAATTTCAATTCGTATAACAATAAAACTTGATGAACCACCCAGATTTGTTAAGATTATTCATAGTTGAAAAACCTGTCCTAATGAATATAAAATTGAAACCATATGAATAACTGAGATTTTCTTTGGCTACAAAAAAGATTTCTTTCAGTTTTTTTCACCTGCCAGTGGGGGATTTGCACCGGGTGGCCAGATAAGAATGCCCAGTACTGTTCGTCGTAGATACTTGTGGTAGAAAATGTTATAACTAAAGTGGCTTAAAGAAAACCCTGGAAATTATTTTCAGGTTTCCAATATGGCCTTCAGGGAACGTAACCACTATCTGAAAAGTGAATGTTCAGTAGTAGTACCCCTAGGGTCTTGATAATACCGAGATAATTTTGTCATAGAGAATGCTGAAAGCGTGAAAGCCTGCGGCCTTGGGGTATTATCTTTGAGCAACACGCTTGAAGGATTCTCTACGACAAAAACTTGAGTATTTATCAAGACCCGAGGAGTATTCGATAAGATAATTTTTTACTTTGTAGCTTTCAAAAAATTGATTGCCAATCTGATGTTTAATAATTTTCAATACAAACTTTATCAATTTCAATTAAATAGTATTCATTTTTATTTAAAACTACAGTTGTGAAAAGTACAATTGGTAAATTAATTGAATCGTTAGATGCAATACCTAATATTCGCGACATTTTTAATCCAGTTGTCAGTTTGACGTTCAACCCAACATGTAGGGTATTATCGCTGTAATACATCGGTGATTGGATGAAATTTGACAAATGACTTGGAATTAAGTAATTTGATTGGTTACTATATCCAGTAAAAATTATCACTGAAATACACCTATAATCCAGTCAAGGAGGTAAAAAAATGGGCTAATTAATTTTAAAACAATGCCAGTCATTTAAAGTAACTTGAATTTTGTTGGGGAGATTGTGTCGAATCCGATAATACAACTTTGGAAGTGTGGACCTCAAAAGGGGGTAAGGGGGCACTCCCTAATGAGGTACATGCAACATGACCATATTTACTGAATAGATTGTTTAAATGGATAGGTACTTGCATCTAAAATTTTTGGAAAATAGTGAGTGACAAAAAAAATAATAAGAAACATTGAGTTGGGACAAATTACCAACAATTTGAGATCCATAAGAATTTTTCAACAGACCCAAAAAAAATTATGGGCAAATAAACTGATTTTTGATATTTGATGGTTGCCATTTAGCATAGATTGTTTGAAAAAATAAAAATCCTATTGTAAAAATTGGTACATTTATACATTTACCATTTAGCTTCATTGTCTTCCAATTGCCTGAAATATTTCAAACATCACTTTTTTTCTGACCTAACTTTTTTCGCATTTAATCCTGACACTTGACAACTGTCAAATCAAAAATGAAAAATCAATATGTTAAAGAAGTGCAAGTGCATATTCTTCTAAATACTGTTTTATGTGTATAAACAGTTGGCTTTTTATTTTTCCGATGCTTGAATCGTAATGAGCGGCCAAAAAACCCATCACCTATCAATTTTAGTGAAAAGTATTTCTCTATATATTCAATTTGTCTAATAATTGTTTATAACTAATTACGGGCCATTTACCACACAACCAAACTTGTATCATCGAGCAATCAACAACTTTCTCAATAATTTGCAAAAAATTTTAAAACGATCCTCGCATTTTCGAATTATTTTCCGATATCATGAAAATTTATACTCCATTGATTGGATTACTAGTGAATTCATCAAAAAAATATTTTAAGCTTTATTTGAGTACTTTTTGTTTGAAAAAGCAATAATTGCTCCATCAAACCCAGCTTACCTGTGATATGTCTGATTGTCAGTGATACCGCTATCGCTTTTCGATATAATAACAGAAAATTTCAAAAATTCAATGCAATAATATGACTTTCCTTTCATAAAAATTAAGTGATATAATACAAGAATAAGCTAGTAAGAACAGTATCACTAATTTAACCTATTCCACTGAGGCTTTCGTCTTGATAGTCTAGCACATTTATTTGTTTAAATGTTTTCTATTGTTTTAATTTATATATCAAAATGTGTCAAACAAAAACTACTCAAATAAATGAAACTCAGTTTTAAAAGGCATATATTTTTTTGTTAAATTTACTAGGTGTATTTCAATTTAAATCTGTTCAAAAATATTAGATGATTATTACGCACCCTGCCGGCCATCTTGGAAACCTGAAAATAATTTCCAGGATCTCCGAAATAGATCACTTTGATTGTTATCTGCCCACACGGTAAAAAATAAATATCGACTTTTTATATGGCTTGAACATGGATTATTCGAGCTTGAAACAGAGAATAGTGATTTTTCCAACAATTTTTCATGTTATTGTAATATATGCATGATAAGCCATGACAGCGGACGCCTCAGCCTTTTTGTTTGCTGAGTTTCAGGTAACGAGTGTAGAGATTGTCATTTTACATTAAGCAGCTTGACATCTGATGTCCGTATGAGATTCTGACATCTCATTATTGTTATTGTAATTTTTTTTTCTCGAGTATGATTTTAAATTGAAATTTGAAATTTATATTATCCTTCATCGGATAAATCAAGAGAAAGCAAAACTCGGTCACCCGGTTAAGGAAGGAGAGTTATTAGGTTATTGTAAAAACGACCATATCTACTACGTACTAGTACTAGGTTAGAACTATGCTTCCCGCTTATGGAAAATAAAAGACCACTCAAATGCGGATATTTTGTTACCAACTCATTCGTCTTGAAAAATAGAACATTTGATAACATTGCGCCAGTGTTAAAATTTAATTGATAAACCCACAAAATCAGTTTATTTGTCAGAAATTCTCGATTCGATTACATAATCTAACCATTCAATAGGACACCACCTGCTGTGGTGAAACAGAGTCGGACTTGTGAATATAGTTGTACATACGATGAATACCCGTTTCGTCGGAACAAAATAATAGGATTATATTTTTCAGTTGTATAAAGATATGATAGATTATAGATTGCAAATATTTATACCTGACAGATCCCCGATAGGTAATAGGAGTATAGAAGAAAAGGGCATATCCATCTAATTGTAGACTAACAAGTTTTAACTACAAATGACCAGTTTTAATACATAATCGCTCTGTGCTAGAAGTGTGCGTATTCAATTTAGAGATTTTTTAAAGTCAAGTATTTTAAAACTAAGAAAATGCTGCAGTGTTACGTTTGGGAACATAGAGTTCGTCCTAGAGGATTTCGGCGTTGTGAGGAATTGAACGATCTTCCAGAGGGATTTCAGAACGCCGCCCGCCATCTTGGAGGGAATAATAATTTGCATCAAAGAAATATGGAAAATGGTGAGGTTATTCATATTAATTGCTATAGACAGGTTATGGCCGACACATCGACACATGTAGCTAGCGTGATTTGGTATTTAGGATTTGCTAGACACCAATCTAATATTAGATATCCATCAACCAGATTACTAAATACTGTACTTGACGCTGCTGATCGAACTATACCTAATTATGAAGAAATATAATGATGCAAATTATATTCAGTTAACAGTGCTTCAGGGAAAACACTAAACACTAACACAAAAGTCGGCTTCGGCTATCAAAAAAATATAAAAATTAAACAAATCCCGGCTTCGGCCATCCAAAAAAAATTAATAAAACAAAAAGGCGGCTTTAGATACCAAAAAAATATAAATATCAAAAACCGCTTAGGCCAATAGAACATTTTTTTAGCTACACTTCGCGGATAGAAGGTAATGAGGTGAGGGTGAGGGTGGAGCCCGTAAGAGGGGATACTCTAAGAATTATACATTATCTTTTAGTATCACCCTTTACGTCGGGTTCATTACCTACACACATTTCACAAGCATTTTTGTATTAACAGTTAATAGACATTTAACATCTAGCATATAAAAAAATCTTTTCCGCATCCCTGTCCTATTTTTTCCAAGATTAACCGATGCCAACAACTACACCACAAAGAAAAAACAACAAATAAAAATTAACTCACAAAATTAGGTCGGTTCAGCCCTGTCTGGTTTTATTTATTCATTTCTTATCTCCGTACCTGGTGGAATCAGGTGGAGTCTGTAATACAGGTTTGTTTACGTATTTTTTATCTGTCTTACTCATACAATCTCCGTAAGCGATTTTGAAAATAATATCATTAATTGTGAGTTAATTATAAAAGTCACAACATTGGCACAATGTTAACAAATGTCAAATCAAGACGAATAAGTTGGTATCAAAATATCCGCATTTGAGTGGTCTTTTATTTTCCATAAGCTGGAAGCATAGTCCTTTGATTATGTGTTCAATGACGCCACGCAGCATTTTTGTGGACGGAGCTAAATGAAAAATTAAAGATTGATTTTCTTATTCATAAATTGATAAATGTTCTTAATTTTTGAGCTCAGCCTATGAAAAAAGAGTTGTAGAAATTCTTCATTTCCACAGAAATCAATGGTACACTCGATGTTATGGAGATTGAATAGTATAAACATATTTTTTTCAGACTATATTCTTGAGATTACTGATCTGAGGTTTTAGTATGGTAATGAAGCGGAGCGGATATAATTTCCAATTTCAACATATCCTGCATGTTTCCGGATATGAATGGCAATATTAATATTAATGTGAAGACTTTCCTTCGTTTTTTTTGATAGCCTGAGATTTTCGATTATTATAAAGGATAACAGAATAAAAAATTTCAGGAGGCTTTATCTTCTACATTCCATCTTTATAGTATCTCGGAATAGTCGAAAGGTAGGAAATTGTGTTCTCACTTTCTGCATGTACCATGAGAAAGATATTGTAGCGGCTTTAGTTCACACAGCGATTTACTATTACTTATCTCTTTTCATCACATTCTAGCTTTCGGTGTCATATGTGTATATAAATACAGAGAGATAGTGGAAAACGTATTAGTTCTGATTATGGAATCAGATACAGTAATCGCCAACTAACTTGAGGTAATATGCTTTCTAGGGAGCTATTGACTACGCCCATCGGACAACTGAAAACAAAACCGTGCAAATTCTGAGGATACGCTCTCTATTACAAATCAACACAGCTTATACAATGATTATTATTATTTATCAACAGTGTAATCAGATAACGATCAGAAAATCTGCAAAAAAGGAAGTATAGTTCAT
>CAJUYG010000297.1:279816-321831 GCA_910591675.1 Galerucella calmariensis
TTTATCGGCAGCTGAAGTTGGAGATCAATTCAAATCTGACGTGGAATGAATTACATTTAAATTTTCATAACCTCTTCAATTGTATAATTATTTCGTATGAATAAATCTGCTTGCGATTTTATTTTTTTGTAACAATTTCTCTCTATATACGTTAGCCTTTGGTAATTTCAACATGGAAAAAATTTGATCAATAAAATTGTTATTGAAACAACGAAAAAAGAGTTTCTTAAGATTTTTTCGAAAAAACTATATTTTCGTATTAACATCAAGAATTTAAATAATTTATTTTATTTAGCATCATTGCATTGAAATCGTGTTTATGTTCGTTATTCATAGCGAGCGACAACGCAGACAGCTACCGATAAACGCTCTCCTTCTATTCCCACTTCAGCTTGCCTATAGCGCTACTCACTCGAACCTATACATAATGTTTTAGCTCAACTGACAGGCAGAAAATCCAACCAAAACGATTTTTCTTTTTACATCTTATTACTTAATTACACATAATACCCTATTGAAATTTCAAGTTGCCTCAAATAAATTTTTTTAAATTTTTATGTAAAATATTCTGGCATCATTGACTAGATCACCTGTCTTACTTTCATCTCAACTCTTTAAACATCAAACTACAAAATATAAAAATTTCAAATCGCCACAAATACATTTTCGCCACCTGGATTTCATTTTTAAAATCCTATAGTTTCAGAAACAGAATTAAATGTAAAACGTGTATATGAGAGGCTCATGTTAAAAATTACCTCATCAGCGTGACTTCGAATTAATAAGGCTGATAAATTGCATGGAATTTTTCTATCTATCCAGTCCAGGCCATTTAGTAAAAATAAAGGAAATATTGGAGCACCCCATAGATATCGAGAAGCGCTTTTCTGTATTGTATTCAGAAAGGTCCCAGAATAGACTGGGAAAAATGTGGGTTAGCATTTTTTGAAAAACGCCTTCTGAGCCGGAAAATGCATTTTCCAATTGCATCATTACTTGCACCATTATGGGAACGAGTGGAAACTCGGAAAATCGGTAGGAAATCTTTATTCGGGCATTAGAATTACCCGGGGGTGCACGGGGGTGGCTCTGTGGAGGTGCGCGGGGGGTGAATTGGGGGCGGAATGGCAGCGTGCATGAAAATCGCTCCAAACTCGTTACTCGGGGGTTTTCGGGGATGCTGAATTCAATTCTGGCATTGTAATTACCCGGGAGCACTCAGGGGCGCCTCTGCAGGGGTATCTGGGGGTCATTCAGAGGGGGAAATCGCATAGTCCATGTAAATGGCTCGAAAATCGTTACTTGATGGGTTTTCGGGGATGCCGAACTCGATTCTGGTATTAGAATTACCCGGGGGCGCTCAGGGGCGCCTCTGCAGGGGTATCCGGGGGGTCATTCTGTGCACCCACGGGTAATTATAATGCCCGAGTAACGATTTCCGAGCGATTTTTCTGAGTTTTCAATCATTCCCATAATGGTGCAAGTAATGATGCAATAGGAAAATGCATTTTCTGTCCCAGAAGGCGTTTTTCAAAAAAGTACTAACCCACATTTCTTCCAGTTTTTTCTGGGACCTTCCCGAACACAATGCAGAAAACGGCATCTTGATATCTGTGCTCTAAAATTTCCACTATTCTGGTGATTTTGTTCTAAATGCTCTGGACTAATCAGGCAAAGCGTGTCGGCAACGAATGCATCTCTGCAGCTGTTCCTGGAGATGCTCGATAGGATTGAGATCAGGAATGTAAGATGTTCAAACTATTCGTTCACTACCCACTCTATCCAGATACTCGTCAACTATTTGTGCGATTGGGCTTTAACATAAAATCGTTTTCGTCCTGGAGGATCCGTATTCAGCATAGATTAGTGCTGAAAATTCCCGTTCACACTTGGAAGTTCTGATATTTTTCAGTCGTCTAATCTTTCGCTCAGCTCTATACTCACTCTGCTCTCGACCATCAGGAGAAAACAGACGTATATAAGCGCGATTTATCTGTGAAAAGACTGATAATCAATTGTTGCATCTCCAAATTCACATTAAATGCAAATTTTGGATGCAGTTTATTATATCTTGGAAGCAGCTGGGATCTCGTGGCATCTTTGAAAAGACAGCCGAAACATCTACGGTGCCTTGAAGTAGTCAGGTTTATAAATGAAGTCGTCATCAATTGCATTTGTTCCACTTGCACTTGCTGTAATTTTCTGCTTCCATATACCTCTCACAGGCATGTACATTACACGCAATATCAGTTGAATTTAAGAACATTTTTTCAATCAACAATTTTTGAAAACTCTTAATTTGACAAATGATATTCGAAACATGATTGTAACGTCAGAATTTTTGCCACTATAGCAGTGGAAGGGTTTAATTTAAAACTTCCAGCAACAGAGGTAGGAAGGTAAATAAAAAAAACTAAACATTTTGGAAGCCTACAGGGTGTTTTAGATTTCGGGTAAAAAACATCTTCACACCATGGTTATTTTCAAATTTAACTCCGCTTCAAAATTTCATCTACAGTACTGCTATAGAAAAGTTGACCTACACTTTACAAGAAATTCAAAATCAAACTAGTGGCGCAAAAGTAACCGTGATGGAAATGTGTCATTTTTCTATGACTGGATTTTTTTTACGGTCAGTATGTAAATTTAAAAATAATGTTTAGTGTTGTGCAACTTGATTCTCCTGCGTAAATATTTCGTATTGTAAGAGATATATTAGGTCTGTTCCAACCGCAGTCAGAAACTGTAAGAAACGATCAGAGAATAACTGGTCACGGCAAACAACGAGTTTACGTTCGCGTAATTCCTATCACTGATTGCGATGGTCGACTATACTCTGATCGTTTCTGACAGTTTCTGATTGCGGTTGGAACAGACCTATAGTTATAACCAAAAAATGAAAGTACATTATCTACACCTGTGCAAAAATTGTATCTCTGTACTGTAGGTACAGTCACACCCAAATGACATACAATTTCATGCTAGTTGAAATCATACTCGTCTATTAAATAATTGTATAGTGTCATGCCAGTATTGAGAAATTTTATTTTTACACAAATAGTAATGTGGTGTATTTTTGATGTCAGTATAAAAATACAACTATTTGCTGGATAAAATATTTACAGATCCAGATTATTTTTTATCTCATTTTTACAATTTTGTTGGTCCCCCAAAACAAATTTTAAGAAAATGAAAATTTTTGGGAATGAAATCAATAAACAAAAGAATTAAGAGTATGTTAATAGTAATGCATTGACTAGAATATACATCTTACTGTTCAGTTGAACGAGTGCATACTAATATCTAAACCAAGCATTGTCGAGTTGATAAGATGAAAAAAAGCTAATCAGTTTGTGTCTTTTGGGGGTTGCAATTACTTATAGACCGGTAGCTCATGACACGAATTTAATGTGAAAAACAAGTCGAATAAGGCTATTGCCCAAGTCCGAAACGTGCTTCGGCTTCCATTTAAAATAATCAAGCTTAGATTTGCCATTGCTACCTGTGTAATATGCTTTAGGTTGTTCAAAGATTCCTTGCTCTGGTATAACGAATTTTCGTTTAGAGTGTATATTACCAGTATTGTCATTTAGTAATCACTTCTACTCTCACACTTTAATTGTTGGTTAATGCAATAAAACAAAACTGGCATTAAATAGATTGTTATTCTGTAATATTCTCACGTTCTTTAAATGTTTCTAAAAACTGTATTTGTTTTATTGTAAAAGTATGAGTTTTTAGTGGTTATGTTCAATTTTTTTTTACCAACTAAAATTTAAAAAAAAATCGTTGTCATACCATACGTTTGTTCTATACCATGTGCCAAACAACTGGTTTACCGACGTATTACTTAATGTACCAGGTGGGCAATTAAGAACCGTCGGTGGCCATATTTAAAGATTCAATTATAGTACATCTTATTTTTGTTTGGTAGGTACTCATTTTGTAGTGGTCCCAAGGACTGGTTCTAGTAACCATTATATTGTCTTTGAACCTTTTCTAGCCAGTTCATTAGATTCTTCATTTCCAGGGAAATCATTATGGATCGGCACCCATCATACTAATCTCACTTCATTGTGGATTGCGAATACATTTATTTTTTTCTGGCATTCCTTCACCTGTCAGTATGTCACCTTGCGAAATATTACAATACAATGAATTTCTATTGGCAATAGTAATTGCTGGAAACTAGTCTCCTATTAAAAGTATTATTCTAAACGGAAAATAATTCTGGATTATCACTAATTGAAGATATGGTGAGGGAGGGAATGCTTAAGGGTGAAAACTGCGCTTATACCCTCAACCAGAAAAAGGAAGCTTGAGAGACTAAAACTGCCAAGCCTCTTCAACGTGCAGCTGTGTCAAGTCACACCTATATGACATAACCAACAGAGGGAAAATAGCCGTAATGACTGCCAAACGGAGGATAGGAAGCACATGAGAACAAAATCCACGGATTGTACACTGGCTATATGCCTGTAGTGTGAGCCCATGGTTACTTATGTAGCCTTAGTTTCGTAGACAAAAACAGATCAGAGGAAAGCGGAACTGGAGCTATAAATACTTCAAAGGCCTGTTTAATGTTTATGCATGGCGGGTGCGAAGAGAAGCAGTCAAACTGCGGCAATGGAAGCCATTCTCAATCTTTCACCTCTTGATATGCACGTAAAAACGGATGTGATAATAGCTGCTTACAGGTATCAAAACCATTAGTCATTCCAGAATCACATGTATTACCACAAAATCGCTTCTTGGAATGGAACAATGAACGAGTACCAACCATACCATAACCAGCTAAACCGGGATACACTGGACGCATACAGAGAGGAAGGGATGTTGGTGTGTTAGGCAGACGGATCTAAGACTGATTGAGTAGGAACAGGAGCTGGAGTCCAGAGTACTAGACCCAGTTATAATAACCTCGCATCGTTGGGAAAGATGTCATCCGTATTCCAATCTACGCTATCTATAGGTGTTTTTATATGAACATCGAAAGGGGATATAGAAGCCAAAAGATCCCTGTACTCTCAGGGTATTGTATGCAATGAAACACTAGACACCCCAAACCATAAGCCACCTGCCATATCAGGAACAGAGCAGACTCCTGGTTAAAAACCCTCGGAGTTGCTGGCTAACGAAATATTAAACTTCTGCAGGGACCTGATCAAGAAAGTAAGTAACGCGACTACCCATTGGTCACTGTACCCTAATGAAGCACGTGCATATAATTAGAATACATAGGTATATAGGGAGGGACCTATCTATCGGTTGTGCATCGAATAGGAGGAAATATCCTCACATTAACTTCTAATGTGAAGCAGTATGTTAATTTCCAGAAATATCGTTATATTTCGGCACCCATACTAATCTCAGTTTAGTGTGGATTGCCAATTATTTTAGTTTTTTTCTGGCATTCCTGGGACGTATTGAAAGTAGGTACAAGGTAGAAAACTAGGAAATAAGAAACTGTAATTAGTGTACAGCTATCTACTTTTAACTCACTTAATAATGTCAATGCTGCCATGTTTCAATTATAAACTAACGAGATATTTCAGAGTTCCTGTAAAAAACCAAGACGCACACCTTAAATATGTTTGTGGTATTATGAATATTATGTTTTCGTGTACATTTTAAAATTATTAAGTTTATACATAATATATACTAGAAAAAAAGGTTTCTTACAATTGTGTACTTTATTTGTTTCAAGTTAAAAACATAAATATTTATTATTTGCCACACTTCTATTATGGACAAAAATAAATAAGTGTCACAATGTTACCAGCGCGTGGCCCTTTTGGAAAACTGAAACCATAGTATAGCTGGTATTGTGACACTCACTTATCTTTCTCCATAATAGAAGTGTGGCGATTGGCGAACAATAAATAGATAATGTTCTCAACTTAAAACAAACAAAATACACAACTTTTCCACTTTTATTAATATCACAAATATATTTAAGGTGTGTCTCGGTTTTCCACAGGAACACTGAAATATCTAGTTTGTTTATAATTGAAACATGGCAACATTGATATTTTTAAGTGATTAAAATGTAGATGGTGCCACATCAATTACCCTTTTAGTAGTTACCTATTTTTCTACATCAGGCCTACTTTCGATAAGTACCGCTAGATGGAACTACAATACGATCCACACGATCCACCACAGTATGGCGTCAGCTGAAACCATCAATTGACAGATTATTTCCTTGTCCGTGTGTTGCCGAATACGCTCGTGCTTGAAATGCGGTCAGAGTTTGCAGAGTATCAAAATATTGAGTTTTTGATGAAAATCCTACTAGAACACGGAGTGTGTCAGCATGTATGAACCTGATATAGTTTCCACTCGTATTGAAACAAAAAAAAAAGTCATTTTTTTAGTTTCTTGTTTAATAACACGTGAGCTTATCAAGTAACTCTAACGGAATCTAAAGACGAATTGTAGATAATAGAAATACAAATACAACGCATTTTAGCGAAGACTTAGGAGCGAGGAAAACTCGGAAAAACTGGAAAATTCCTCATTTTTCCAAAATTTCATATCTTCGGAGTTTTTTAAGTTGTAGCGTTAAAATTTCGTAGAAAATTAGTATTTTATATGCACTTTAGGTGGGCGAAGAGCAAGCACCATGGGACTATTACTTTTGTTGCAATTGCAAATTTCCAATGAAATATTTTTTAGTAGGAATGGATGCGTTATAGAGACTCCGATTTAAAATTTGAATACAGTTCTTAAAAATAAAGATGTAGAGCAGCAAAACGTATATTTTCGATTTGTGTTAAAATGCTGCGAAGTGGATGAAAAACTCTCGGGAATACGACCGAATATGACATAGCATTGACGCGCGGCGTATGCACTCTGCATTTGATTATTCGATACACTTAAATCTTTTGCATTTACTCTCTCCACAGAAAAATTTCGACATCTCAAAACATCAATCAAACTAATAGAAAAATAATCAGTCAAGTGGGTAAGTTGGAAATATTCATGATCGCCAGATTTATTTGTCTAGTTTTTATGTTATCTTTTTACTGTGAAATAGTTCGTTTAATTAAGTTTGAAAATAAAAAGTAATATCACTCAGCATACACACAAATCTAACAGCAAATTTTAAAAATCACAAAACAGTGGCTTATTACTCGATTATTTATAATCATAGTCGATAATCGATCAAGTAAATCATATAATCAAAGGCTGGTCGGGTTCATCCCAACTAAGATGATGAGGTAGCGATTTTTAGAGTGATCCATCAGTAATATGTCAAATGACAATGAATATCTACAACAATTCAATTTTATTTGATATATACGACAATTATGAAATAGGTATTACTTCTAACCATTAAAAAATGGGATTTAATTACAATAAATTGAACTCCCCACTTTGGAGCATGATATGAAGAGTTGAATTTCCTCACAAACTATACAATTTATTGATGAAATAATAAGTCACCTCCAGCTGTTCACTCATTTTTACTAAAATACAAACTAAAATATCTCCAAATAATAGTATATTCTTCAACGAGTGCAGAATGATGGATGATTGGATGATTCCAAAACTCACTCGCTGCGCTCCCTCGTTTTGGAAACTTCATCCGCGTGAATAATAGCCATTCTACACAAGTAAAAGACTATACTTTCTCCACGACTAAAAAGAAAAAACTTCCAGTGAGGATCGAACCTCGATCGTCCGCGCCATAGTCAACCACCACTAGGCTATAGAGCATATTTATAAAAATGTAAAGAATAAATATATACGTAACTCATATTTTTAATCGGAACCCTTACATTTATAGTTGAAATTAATTCCGGGAGGCGTACATATTAACTATCGCTACTGTTGTCCATTTTTTTTCTCTTATAATACGTAAAATTATGATTTCATAATTATTTTGACGTTTCAAACGACGCGCTGTCAGAAGCGATTTGCGTTCTTAGGTATTTGACGTTTTAAAGAGATGATTTTATTTATTTATTTACAGATGATCCTGGAAACTACAGAGGATTAGCTCTGATTAACTGTTGCGCTAAAATATTAACTTCCCTTATTCTAAACAGACTGTCACAATGGACAGATGAATGTAATATTCTGCCAGAGTGTCAAGCTGGCTTTCGTTCAGGCCGAGGCTGTCAAGATAATGTTTTTACCTTGAGCAGTGTCATAAATTTTCATATAAGACATAAAAAACGGAAACTGTTTGCAATTTTCGTTGATTTCAGAAGAGCCTTCGACTCGGTGGATCATGCGGATTTGTGGAAGAAATTATTGTTAATTGTTAATATAACTGGGAATATCAACAAAAATTCTCCGTGTGATAAAAATGCTTTACCTGCATGCAACTGTGCAAATAAAGGGTTCTGATGGCTTAACTAAATCGTTTGAAGTGACTACAGGCGTTTTACAAGGAGAACCTTTAAGCACCTTATTGTTTGCACTGTTTATAGCTGATTTTGAAACCTTTTTTTACGACAAAGGCGCGCAAGGTATAAATATTGATGACCAAAATGATGTATTGTCACTAATGTACGCTGACGACCTTGTCATTTTAGCACACTCTGAGATTGATGTTGTGAAAAAGTTGAAAATTTTGGAAAAATATACCAGTTCTAATAAATTAACTGTCAATTTACAGAATACAAAAATTATGCAATTTTCTAGAGGAGTTTTCCGGAAACCTAACTTTGATTTTTATTTCAACAACCAATTGATTCCTACAACCAATAAATATTCATATTTAGGTGTAGTCTTCACTTCATCAGGTCTATTTAATGAAATGGCCCAATCAAGTGTCAACAAAGGTAAGCAGGCAATAGGTTCTCTTTTACCTATAATGGCTAAAATAAAAATTGATACTTGGCAACCTAGAATCAAATTGTTGGAGTTACTCGCCCTCAGTGTCATGTTTAATTGTATTTCTGTTAGGGGAGTGAGGTATTTGGATATTTTAGAAAGAGTTCAGCTATATTTCCTGAAAAGAGTTCTTTTAGTTCCTATCAATACTCCAGATGCTATAATCCGTTTAGAGACTGGAAGGGTCAAGTTTGCATTTAATATTTTTAAAATGTCTCTCAACTGGATACACAAAATACTAACAATGGATAATCATCGTTATCCTAAGCTCTGTTTTAAACAACAACTGCGTTTGGTCAACTCTGCAGATATGAAGTATAACTGGATAGTTCAGTTGAAAAAGTTCTCTGTTGATATTGACTGTGACCATATATGGAACAATTTGAATCATCTTTCTTTCATATCGCAGAGGAAAGATTTGTTGTCCAAATATTATACATATTTACATGTATCAGATGTCAGTGTTGCGTCTCGATATTCTTTCATGTATTTGTATTCTTCTTTCCCTACCACCTGTGAACCAAGCACGTACCTGGCTTTAAAATTAACCATCCAGGTTACCCACACTCTTGCTCAATTGCGTATGTCTAACCATTTTAAAATTAAATTTACTTTAACTGGTATTGGATACATTATTGACCCTGAATTGTATTGTACTGTTTGTAATATTCATGAAAAGGAAACAATTTTCCACTTACTGTTTGATTGTCCGATTTATACAACAATGAAACGGAATATCCCTTGCCTTGAAAATGTGAACTCACTGCTTCATGCCTTAAATAAAATCACAATTTTTGAGGCTAGGAAAATTGCGGAATACATTTGGAATATATTGAAATTACGCCAATTTGTCTTAAATGAATAATGTTTTGTGTGTAGTTGTTAAGATTCGCTTGACCTTTCCCATTTTAAAAATACTTTTTTATATATATAGAATTATATTGTACCTTGCTGTAACATTGTTTCAGAAGCAATAAAATCATTATTATTATTTATTTTAATTCATTTTAGCGTTAATTCTGATAATAATAGAATGTGATTGGCTAACGAGAGTGAATTCTTTTTATTATTCACTGGTGTGAGGATTTCATATCATTATGCAGCTAAATATGTAAAAATAATTTGTGAATTATTATTTAGTCGTGGAGAAATATGTTTATAATATGTTTCAAACATATGTCATAAATGACAGTTAACAGTTAATGCATCATCAATCGGTAGCGTGTAGCGTATTTCAATTCTGATTGAATAAATGGCGACTGATACCACATCGCTCAATCTGATCAGTTAACAAAACACGCGTTCAGCAGGATATTGATGATCGCTTCGGTAGCGCTACGTTGTGATGAACGCGACCACTAAGTGCATACGCTGCGCGGCAACGCTCTGTCATTTTCGTCCGTGTTACCGAGCGTTTTTCACCCATTCCCCAGCATATGACCACTGGTCGAAAATATACGTTTTGCTGCTCTATATCTTTATATTTCAAAACTGTTTTCTAATTTAAAATCGGACCATCTGTACCGCATCTAGACCTACTAAAAAATATTGCAGTAAAAAATTGTAATTGTGATTACAACAAAGGTAATTGCCTGCTCTTCGCCCACATAAGGTACATATAAAGGACTTGTTTTCTACGAAGTTTTAATGCTACAATTTGTAAAACGACAAAAATATGAATTTTAGAAAAATGGAAGAATTTTCCAGTTCTTCCGAATTTTCTTCGGTCCTAACTATCCAATCACTCCGCTGAAAATGCGTTGTATTTGTATCTTCATCATCTACAATTGGACTTTTGACACCATTACGATTAGGTAGTTAATAAGCTTTCGTGTTATTAACAAAAAACTGAAAAAAGAGGTTTTTTTCTCGTTGCAAATGTTTATAACAATTTTGTGAGTCGAAAATATATCAGATTCATTCTACGTAATGCCTTTTACATGATGGTACCTCCAATTCACGATGGAAAAAGACCAACATGGCGAATTTCAAACTATTCTTTGAAGATTGTTGGAACAGACTGTGAACGTGGAAGTTTTTAATTGAAATCGGAGACATTTTGGTATATAATCAATAATATCTCTTTCTCAGCGTTTGTATCAAAAATCAATGTTATTAACATGATTGTCCATGTTGAATAAATATATAGGTACCTACATTAAATACGAAATAGCAGCCAGTCGGTCAGTTTATCAAGAAGATACTGTGGCTATCTGAATAACAAACTACCATTTTGATATGTGGCTGACTTTGGCCGTTGATAGTTGATAACTCTGCCGATACTATGCTCTACTATGACCGCAGACTTAAGGTTTCTTCACAAATGAATTTTAAATTTCAATTTTTGAAGACTGACTCAATAAAATTAAATGATTACAGATAAAACAGTATTTTGAGCATTTCAAAGTTGTTTTCCATATCGTGAGGATAGAAGAGGTTACTAAATGGAAATTTACTGTGATTATTTTTTTCACTCGTCAAAATCTGACAATTTGGTGGTTTTAACCAATAGCAATACATTATTCTAGCCAATCATTCGGTATTATACTGATAATTTTGCTTTCTAATCGATAATAACTTGTTCACATTTAAACGTTAAAATTTCACTTTGAATTTGTCATTATTGACAACTAAAAGTGCTTCGAACCTTATTGAAAAATGAACACAAACCGATTCAGTTCCATCACCCAAGAGAATATTGAACATTTGATACAAAATTCCACTCAAACTTGTTTATTTGAGGCAGAACATTCAAACAAAACGAATTTAGATAAAATCCCTCGTCCTAACAGACTCGTGATTTTATCAATCGGTTTGTTTTCATATTTTTGCCAAATATACAAGTTTTCGTGGAAAAGAAAAAATATCGATAAAATTTGAAGCACTCGTGGTATTACCTTTGAAAATTTCAATGGAATAATATACTGAAAATGTATCAATTTTGGTTGGGTCAATCTGTAATAATGAGTAATTAAGATTAACTCATGACTCAAAAGTTAAATAAATACAAAAAGTTTGGAACAATGTCGAGGTCTCAAAAATCTTAACAAGTGGGTTTGAGAGTTTATGGACTATCATATAGTAGAAAAAATTGATTGATAAGTTTAGAGACAATAACAGAGAATAAAGGACATAATATGAAATAGAAATTTCGATCAAATATATATTAAAAAAATATATTTAATGTGACAATTATTTGCTTGTGTATATTACTTCCGATGAAAATTTATAATGAAATTTCCCAACACAATTAACTCCTTTTTATACCAGATTAAACAATTTAACAGTTTATTCCATACCACTCTTATAAAAATACCACCAAGGAATTAAAAAATTAAAAGAATTAAAAAGTATAAGCGTCAACCGTTCACATTCATTAAACTGTAAATAGTAATGGAGATTATATGGAAAAACGACAAACCGAGTCATTTAAAATTTTTTTTGTTCTGTACACACTTACTTATTTCTTGAACATGAGAATGAAATTAACATTCTTATGTAATTAAAAAAAATTCTTAACGTTGCGACTAACATTCAAGTTTTTTTTTCAATACTTTAATACTAGATGATTGATTAATTGCGCACTTAATAAAAAACTATTATTAAAAGGATCGTTGGTATCTATCTTTTATTTTCTATTATGTTTATTTTAGCATCCGCAGCCCATTACTAACCTACTATTCAATTAAATTAATTTTAAAAGAATGAGGCGAATGTTGTTTAGTGATTTTTTAAAAACTAAGCGTAGCTTGATTAAATACCAAAAAATTTCCATTAAAAAGGTCAAAATTTTTTCGAATTGATAATATTGTGAAGACTCTTTTCAACATGTTGATTTGTTTTTCCTTGACCACAAAAACAGTAATTCGCCTCATTTTTCAGATTTCATTAAAATCTATAAATTATAAAAAAACATTCTCACCTTCCTAGCATTCGATGCCTTAATGTCCGACTGCAACGCCATATTGGAGAAGGGTACCTCCATGGAGTACTTGATGGAATGAAGGAGCTGGACTACGACATTGGAGACGTTCTTGAAGGACAGTTTCCTCCTCTGGGCAGCTCCCAAAGCCGATCGAACCTGCAGCGTGTTGAACAACAATGGCTGGAAGAGAACCACCGGGAGGTGCCGGGGAGGGTAAAGGTTAGTCACACGGGGTTAGATCGAACATGCGAACGGGCGGAAGCACTTTAGCAAGACTTATTTTGAGACAGTAAAACTGGGTGTTGATGGGAACAGTATTCTAGATATAATTTTTTGATAAATAATAATAAAATTAATATGCATATCTTTTTAGTTATGTTTTGAATTTTTGCATATTAGGCGTGATTCAAACGAAATTCAAGGAAATGTATATTAGCTGCAGAGTAGATAATCAAATTCAATGCAATAAAATAGAGTGAAATAAAAAGGAATAGAATAGAATGGAAAATATTCATTAGGATCCTGAGTTTTGTTTGGAAGCAGACAGATACTCGCATAATTTTAATCATATAACTATTCAAAAGTTAAGCCTGTAATGAATGTTAATTTTTTTAACGGTAAAAAACAAATCTTCCAGATGGACAACAAATTTGCTATAATTGCTATAAATTTAAGTCGCATGAGGCAGCTAGTTCTTGTGTAATCAGTTCTGAAATGGTATGGTAATGTCTAGGTAAACTTAAGCTAGGCAAGAATGCTATCGTCATCTTGTTGTGGGTTCCAGGACACAATGGAATAGCAAGAAATTGAATAGCTGATAAACTATCAAAAATAAAAACTGTGATACCCTTTTGGGAACCTGAACACTTTTACGGTACACTGCCGCCTGAACGGGCACATCAAATATAGTATAATCATAAACACCTCAAGTTTATTGTGGAAAAAATATTGAACAAAAGTTCAGATAATCTATTCTACAAATTAAAAAGACCAACTAATTGGGAAACATTATTTTCGTGATGAAATGCGGTTACTTTAACGCGAGTTATCCTCGAAATTCTACCATTCAAAATTATTTAAACTATGAACATTATTTGTTACTATTAACAAATGATTGGTTTCTGTGAGGAAATGAAACTAAAACCGTGAAATTGGATGAAAAACTTATTGTACTGCATTTAAATATCCTGTTTCCGAAAATCCTGAAAGGATGGAAGCAAATTGGATTGCCATATGTGAGATCCGATCCTCCAAATGTCTTCAGCTGATATTGAAACCGAAGGAGAGAATAGAACGATTCATATTCATTTTCTTAAAAAAAGCTGATTTGACTCAAAATACAGTATGATATCTAGACTTCGAAAGCGGTATTTTTTTTAATCGAAGTTGGTTGCAATTTTCACCAGGACAGAGGCGGGCTCTGTTAATTTTACTTGAAAATAACCAAACAGACAGATTTCAAAATAAATAGACCAGAAGAAGTTTTCACGTTTGGTATAAACTACAAGAGATTTAAGAAGACGAAGAAAATCAAACAGACTAATGATTGGGGGCAGATTTAATGGTGAAACAAATACATATTTTTTCTTCAAATGTCTATAAGAAGCTCCGAGGGTTTGTACTAACCCATTTTTTAGGTCAAGTTTAGACAAGGTACCAAGTTGGAAGTTTGTGATTAGCGATTATTTTTAAATATGCTCAGAAAACTGACTCAACAGTCTTCAGCTCTAGCTGCCTTGGGAAAAGCTTTTAGATGAAGGTTAGACATACATCTTGTGTCTGTAAAATGCGTTTGGCGGAGGGTTTCATCACAACATGTTTGTGAAAACCGTCATTATGGAGACCAATGCACTTTTGTGAAAAGTGTTCTTCGTATCTAATTCAATGTCTGTATTTATTCCATCCAATCCAATTTTGTACGTAGGTATAATTTATATTATTAAAACCTAACAGAACAATTGTATTTCTTTCATGTAATTTACTTCTGCATTCGCATTTGCTATCTATGTCGGATTAAAGCTTTGTTTTTCCTTTTCAAACCAGCTTTCGTATCACCCTATTTCAGATAAAACTATACAGGAACTAATAGTGACGTAACCAACGTAAACCCTATTATTTCCTCTCGAACGAAACAAAACCGATGACGGAACACGGAAGGTAAATGAGAAGTTTTCTAACAAGCAGGATAGTAACAGGATTTTATTCTAAAAGTTATTGGTATAAAATATATGTAGGACCCTCAAAACCTGAGGGTAATACAGGGACTTAAAGACGTATACTTGCCTAAGGTGGATAAAGTACCAGGCAAAGTCATAAATACCAATAAGCCTATACTCCTTTCTACTAGAAAAAAAACTATAGAGATTCTTGGATAGATATCTTAGAGATGAAAATGTTAAGGATAACCTGCTGAACAATTAGCAGTACGCATATTCATCAAGCAAATTGACTGATTTCGCGTTGGATGACATAATGTATAGCTCTGGAGAGGGGGTAGATCTGGGATAAGCTACCATCAAAGCAAAAAGCAGGTGGAGGGTGCTCACAAGAGGATTCTGTCACCACTACTTTTGATGATGACCTCTCCAGAAAACTGTCCGGGATAGACTTGGAGACAGAACTGGAGCCTAGACTCTAAAATGTCTCTAAGGTTATGGTTGATAAGCTGATGATGATCTATGAATCTGTGGACTGGTGGACTAGTCTCTTAGGATGTCTCTTAACCCAGAGTGTTTTCAGTTACCAAAGCTTATTCAAAATATACAAAGATAAATGAAATAGGAATGAAATACTTTTGGCAAGACATATTTTACCATTAAATAATCAAAAATTCCGATATTTTTGAAGACGAGGACAGAAACAGATTTCCTACCCAAAAAATTTTCCATTTCTGTTTCCTAACCTCAGTTGCCTGACATACCTACTGTCAAATGAGCTAGCAACCAATGAAACATCATGAACTCAAAGTGAATGCAAGGCTATTGATTGGTTGTTATTGTTCTGCAGTCAAATGTTTTTGGTATTGGATTTGAGAACTGGCGTTCGATATCCTTATTTAGTTTTCCTGGACGTGAGGTTGAACATATGACACTTGACAGATAAGTATGGCAGGAGTATGGAGACGTTTGGTTGATCGCAAAATTCAAAATTCTAGCCCCACAACATCTTTCCAATGGTCGGATTATTTTTTTTGGCCTTGTCCATTTCTCCTAATATTATATTTGAGCACACCGCGAAAGGGCCTGGCTTCCAAAAGAGGTTTTCAGCCACCCTCTTCGATAGTTTTTCTACCATTTCATTTAATTCCTGGAGCCCACTTAGCTGGCGATGTCGATCTCGTCTAGTTTATTGAGATTTCCTAGACATTCCCATACCATTTTAGACCCGATCACACAAGAACTAAGAGTTTTCATGGACGATTAACTATCTGACATGATGAAAATCAATTCCAAGCTTTCAGAGTGTTAGGTTGCTGGTCCGTACATTCCTAGATATGATACGTTTGGGATAGCCAATTAAAGTTAGAAAATGCATTGAGGAGTTGCCAAACATGTTTAATCAGTTACATGAAAGTGTATACTCAATGAATATATTTTCGGCTGTTCATGTGTACATAATGCATATTTATGTAAATGGTCCTATATTCCTAATACACTTTTTAGTATAGTGAAATATGAAAATGATTTCAATTCAAGATTAATCTCCTTTAATTATGGAACTTATCGCAATCAGTGGATTTATTCAAATATTTAAGGAGTTCAGAAGTTTTTGTTACCATTTATCATTCATCAGTTTCAATAAAATCAGAGTACTGTCCTGTAAATCTGCGTGAAGTATGTTGGGTGTAGATGATAAAGAGATAATAATTTCTAGCTTATTTTGATATAGTTTGGATTCGGAAACAATACAAAATTGATAGATGTCAAAAATAATAGTTAAATACTATTATAACCCATTACAAAGTTTTGTAAAAATACTTTTCAAAGAGCATACCTTTCACTAAGAAGCAACAACTACTTCTCTGGTAATTTGCCTCATGAACAATAGATACAAAAATTGTAATTCTTATTCATGGTCTATAATAATATAATATACAAGGTAAAAAACCGAAGACGAACAACTATTTTTACCCCATTTACAACCAAGAGAATCTAATTAAAAATTACTCCAAAATATCTAAGTACATGGTAGTCGAGTGAGATCTCTTTTGAAGGCACTTGCAATTCTCTTCACAGTAATCGCTGAGCTTCACAATTCGCGCAATAGTATGAAAAAAATTGTTGAGCTGCTTTCTCACTATTCAGTTGGTTAATAGTTATTTACGTAATTAGTGGGTTATGGACATTATTAACGCACTCATGTGATTTTTGCACGACAAGGCCGTAGGCCGAGTCGTGTTATCACATAAGTGCGTTAATCATTCGTATAACACGTGTTACGTACAAAATTTTATCTACATCTGTTTATTAGTATTATTAACAGTACCTTCATTATAAAATAAAAAAAATTTGATCCAACGTATTTTTAATAATATTGACTGCAATCATAAGGTACTGTGTATCATATTTTGTGACCATAGCAACAAAGACAAACAAGGCTATGGAAATGAATTAATCAGTTATGTCATCAAATTTTCAAAGTTGAAAGTTGAATGAACAAAAATCTATAAAAATGAGTTCAAGCGAAGACAATCTCCTTTCTGAAATTGAAAATGCAGCTTCCAGTGTTATTTAAAATATTTAAGTCTGGTATTAATATGTTTCTAGAATCTTATTATCGCACTAGTGCGGTAATGTATTCAAAAACGCACTAGTACGGTAATATACGTCATTACGACACTGAAAATAGTGTCAAATCGTACCTTTTACATGACAGTTGTAGATAAATGTTCAAACAATAATCAAAATTTTTTTCGAAACATTCAAAACCATTTCTGATGTAATATGACCGCACTCGCTAACAATAATTATTCGATGCATTACAAATCACGATGATTAAATTGTGTTCGATAAGTCAAAAAACACAAGTCTCACCTCCAACTGATCGGTGGCCCTCCAGAACAATATGGCCCACTGTCAAAGTCTTGTGATCCGGAATGGTCTGTTCTCTGAATCCCGTGGAAAATTTTGGTCTGAATAACGTTTTTCAACTACCGCAAATACATTTGGCCAGTCTAATCACCCGGAAGGTTGGATGGTTTAGGAATACCTTCAGACTCTGGTGCAAGTAGTGTATACTTGCAGACCCGAGACACAAATATCAACCTTTCTAGAATCCTACGCAACGCCATTGATTGTGGGGAGATTTGAGATAACTACCGAAGAAGGCTCGTTTTGCCACTTGTGAGGGGAGGACTCACCAGTAGGTTACCAAACATGTCAGCCCATATATTCAATTTGGTTGCTGTGTATGCAATTCGTGGAAAATTCTTGATTTGAATTGAAACTCATTAATTAAATTAATCAAAAATATCAACCCAATTCCAGAAAAGGGCTGTTTTGTATACCTTGTATATTTTTAAATATTCCTCAAATAAAAACAATGGATAAGTTACACAAAATAATTCATCTGCCCATGAATAAATGATACTCCATTATATAACTACAGTACCTATTCTCTATTCATTGCAATGTATTGAATTTCCTGTTTTAATTGTTAACTAATGATGGTTAACACAAATTATATGTGTAACCATAACAATTGGAAATAATTTATTCATTTATTGTTATACAGAGTGTGGTCGTAAGGTCTTGAGACATCATAATCATAAACTAACTGAAGCTAACTTGATTTCTCATACTCGAAAACACCCAGATGAACATTTAAAATTGAAGATTATTTATTCATTTATTGTTACACATTGTGGTCGTGAAATCTCAAGACATCAAAATCATAAATCAACTGAAGCTAACTTGATTTCTCATACTCGAAAACACCCAGATGAAAATTCAAAATTCCATCTTCAACTCTTTGTATTTCTGTTCTTAACGAATCAAGTTGGTTTCAAACTTTAAAGATGTGAATCTATTATAATTCCACGTATAGTTGTTACTTAAGGACGACCCTTCATACAAAAACAAGATACTGTCGTGTCCAAATAATTGCGTAATCCAAACTATATCAAACGCTTTAAAATAATGATTTCAATTAAGCAGCACAACTAAAGCAAAAAGCAACGTTTAGATAGTGTTACTGGGTCTTACTCAGTGGTTGGTGCAGTGGAAATATGTTGCAGGCAAGAAAACAAATACAGATAAATCAGTGGCGTAGGTAACAGAAATATATTGTTTAATAAAAAAAACGGTATGTCCGTTGTCTGCTTTCTCCGAAAATTTTAATCTTTAAATTGAGCAAAGGATGCTTTCTTATTATTTTGTTCAATTGTATTTTTTACCTCAGGTATTGAACATTATCCAAATTAATCATGACAGAAAAGTGTCAATTTTACAAAGAATTTGTCTTTGTTCATACAATTGAATATTAAAATGAGAAAATTATTCTTCTCAGCAAATATTATTGGTACCCCATGTACTCTATATTCATTCAATTTTATATAAAATGGCTACATTCCCTAGTTTTCTAAATTGTTAAAATGAATTCAAATAATACTCCGATCGAGTTTACTTGGAAAATTATTAATAGAAATAGTGGGGTATTTTTAATCTTGATTTTTCGCAAATACTTTACGACATACGTCAGAAACCTCTGGGATTCCCGGTATACTAAAACCAATCTTGGATTGTTATTAGTAATTTAGGGTCAAATCCTATGGGAATGGAAAAAATCAAAGGAAATGGCATCCAAAAATATTTGACGATTGGATTTTACAATTTCTTTATCAATTTCCGCGAAGTTGGAAAACAGCCATACCGGATATTAAATTAAAAATTTTTTTCTTATTACGTTGACAAAAAATTTGAATTGGATTTATTTTGCCATTATGATGGCCTGCCTATAAGGTTTCTCAAAAGGTAGGTAGGTACTTGAAATAATTGTTCATAAATTCATTATTCATTATGCATCTAGTGTATTACTTTTTTTTTGGGAACCAATCGGTGTATCCACACAGAGGTTTGATTAAAGCTTAAAAATTATATTCGCATCTGTAGTGTTAATTTGTGCTCCGCCATATCATATTTTTTCACGTAGATATGTTCCCTCAATTCATACTAACACAGCAAATAATTGGGACCATTTTACATTATAATAATTTCCTCTCCACCTCATAGTAGATGTGCGTGGTTTGGAGTAAATTCCGCGATATAGCAAAAATTATTTTGTCACATATTGTCACTACGTCGGTTCATACTTATAGTGATGTGAGTAAATTGTCCCCGTTTTGCACGCGCTGTATTAATTGCCCCTTTGTACACATGCAGTTGTACAGCAAAATTGAATTAATTTATAAATTGGATTAAATAACCTGATATTCCATCTACTGGACTACCGGTTTCATAATCATTTTGAAGTATCTTCATTAAACTATATGATGTGTACACAGTATATTCCTCGTATAATTTATGAATTTCAGGCCGTTGGAGTTTGATCAGCTTTTTTTCACTAAATTAAATTATATCAATATTGCTGACGTCAGAATTTTCGTTAATTTGGTCGTTTCTCCTAACGCCGTTTGCTTGCTGACATTATCACCTTTAATAGGGGTTGAATAAACTTTGTTCGCAATTCCCTTGACATCAGCGATTCCTGCTAACGGGGTTATTTGCTAATGTACACTTGAGTAGCATATATTTTCCATTATTATCACACACGAGATAAGGAAAAAACAATACTAAGCTTACAACTAACTTTTGATGCTATACTTTTATACAGTCTCCATGCATCACCAGTTCATTGTGGTATTGAATACTCGATAATAATAATAATTTTGAAAAATATGAAGTTTTCAAAATATACTTTTGAAGACGAACCGTAATTTACTTGCTATCAAACTACGAAAACCGAGTCATGAACATTATTGTATTGCTTGTTCATGGCTACCCTTGAATAATCCGTTTTAGCCACTTCACTATAAGTATAAACAGACTTTACTTATTTTCATAGGGTAAGTTGACCTGATTATATAACACAAATTATATAAAGGGACTATGGTGGGTCGTACAATTGGGAATTGAACGCGGGTTTACATATTTTGATGCAATCCCTCTACCAAGTGCCATGCAGGTCACTCAACATTTTTAATAAAAGTAAACTAATTGTTCAAATAGGGCCAACGATTTTTAACTTTTTTTTAAACTTTTTTCATATTGTACTTCAATTTTTTACATGGGAAGATTCAAAATTCCTTTTATATCTTTCAAATTTATTCACAATTGGAAACAATATACAGGGTAATTCATTAAGGGTGGCGACCGGCTGTAATTTGGAAACCAAAACCGAAAAAATTGGTACAAAAAATTATTAAAAATATTTTTGATTCCATAGCTCTTCGCTAGGTGGAGCAAACTATCACTTACAAAATATAATTGGATATTTTAACAAAATATTCCCTAATTTGGATTATTAAGAAATATCAACTTTCGGAACTACTTTCCTCATTCCACAACCTTTGTTGAAATCAATTTTCTGTATCACCTATTCTGAAGTGGTGGGGGAGGTGTTTTTTCGGTGTCAAAAAAGACTGTAACATCCACATTCCTGAACCGATTTTCGAAAACGTAGACTCTAATGACTCTAATGCAAAGAGTAGGTATTAAACGTAGATTTCATAAACGAATAACAACAACACTTTTAATTTTTTTATCGGCAACTAGAGGGTGTTATGATTTTTTCTGAGAAATTTCAAATGAAATGCTATAACTCTAACCAGCTCCCGAAAAGTCTATAGGATGACTTATCAATCAGTTGAAACCGCGAACTGATATATCCTGTAATACCAAAGATATTTTTTGGACTGTTGATGATTGTTGGCTCACCCAGTAAGTGGTAAGAGAAATTATGTTGCTAGAATTGTTTTGAATGTAAAACAACTAGTAAAAACAGATCATTGCAAAATGGAACCAAACTAAGGGAGCTACTCATAACAGAAATTTACAAAACGCACCTACAACATAACTATTTAAAATACTCAAAAAGCGAGCCAACACGTGCTAATCACTGTAACATGCCGTTCAGCCTGTTGAGTTTTTCGTTTCAATCTCTAATAAATTTCTCTCTAATACATTTTATTTGTCGCATTATTCACTCCAAAATAAAACATTAATTTTTATCAAATTCCCCTCCACTTTTGTCTTCGTAATTTAAAATTCCAATTTGTTGATTGGAACTCTTTTTCCTCGAATTGCCACCATAAAGGCCACAACCAATGTTTTAATTTAATATATTGTTGGGTGAACAATTTTTATCGTCTGTTTGCTCTGCAGCCGTCAAGCTTACTGCAAATTAGTTCCTTCGTTTTTTCTTTAGCGCGTGTAAGATTTGGATTTGGAGTGTTAATATTCTCCTCGTTTGGTTTTTTTTTTAATATTCAATTAATGTTGAATTCCCAGAATTTTGAAATACTTCAATAACTTATTATTTTTATTCTTTGTATTGAGTAGGTATTAAGTGACGTGTAACGTTAATTTTGACAAGGTGTTTCTAGCTTTCCACCTTTTGCTTTCGTTTTTCATTGCTTGGTTTTGATTAAAATTTCAGCTTAATTGCACACTCCATCCCAGTGATAGCATATGATATAGTTTAATTGGTTACACTCCCTGAGGTGGAGTGCTCTAGCCTGTGGCTTTTTAGCCAGTCTTTTCATAGTGCAATTAACACTGGTCTCAAATTTATCTATGGCAATAGATTGATAGGTCGATTGCTCCACCTCGCGAAAAACTATGAACTCAAAAACATGTTTAATCATTTTTTATGGCCAGTTGTTACCCTTAATGAATCTCCCTGAGTCTGCAATATGATGATTTAAATATGGCAATTATCTGAAATGTTTTGTGTAAAACCTGAAAAACTTCAAAACTCTTTGATACTTTTCTATCATATATTGTAGTTCATTTACGATAAGTTTGCAATTTTGACATATCCAAAGTGTGAATGGAATAATTAATCATATAAAGGGGGAAGTTACGGTCCAAAAGTTGGCTGCCGTGTCCGGGGTTGCCAGACAATTTCATCAGAATTTCTTGTGTCGTTTCCATTTCATTCGCATTTTATAATTTGTTATTTACTGGACATCTTGAAATTTATGTATTTAATCATGAAATTTTTATAATTTCTGCTCTTATTTTTGAGTTGAATGTAATCTTAGGCAATAAACAACTTATCAACATAATTTTATGCCAACAATTGGGAAAAAATTACAGCGTGGCAACAATGTAAAACATCTGTCATGTTTTGTTATTGCAAACTTATCGAAAATGAACTATACTTAACTATGGGTTTGAGTATATGAAAATGCAATGAAATCCTTTGAATGTGGTATTTTCCCCTCCTACAGAAGTACGACAGAAGCAAAAAGGGATTTTGTCCATTTCACGCCTCTGACGGAATTGACATTTTTCGATTCCCTAATACTCTTTATTAAAAGGTGGTATTTTACGAGACAGTTGAACATGAGGCTGCAAGCTGTGTGTCTTAGCGGGATTTAGTTTTTACGTGAGATTGCATTCAATACGCGAATGAAACATTTTATTTTGCTATTCAAGGTTTCATTTTAGTCTAAGATCCGGCTCAAGAAATATGTAACTCTCCGTAAGGGTAGTTCATGTGGATTTAACAGCTACCTTAAAATGAATACTTCTACTGTTGGGATTTTGTCGTAGGTAACGTATTCTGCTCGTAACATTTCGACAGGAGGGATATCTACTAGGTTCGTACATTAAACGCAACGTAGTATCCCAAGTCAATATCTTATGGACGGGAAATTCAGGATAGGGCGAAAGTCAATACTTTCCGCACCTTATCAAGTTCCTGGATACAAACTCGTCAATACCTTCAGCGAGGCGAAGTATTCCTAAGTCAGTACCTTTGGGACAAGAGATTCAGTATAGTACGAAGTCAATACCTTTCGCACTCTAACAGGTTCTGGATTTTCACTGAAGTCAATACCTTCAGCTCGGACAGGTTCATTCAAAGAGGACTGAACGGGTAGAGTGATAGTTAACACCTTGCCATCAAAATAAGGAAGCCCACCGAGTCAATACCTCACAATACTGACTCCCACGATTATCGGTCGTCCTTCCATATTTGCAGTGGCTTAACAAAAACAGCTTTGTATCGAACCATAGAACGGTGTTTCTGGGGAACATCGTTACAACTACTATCATCTGTTATCTGATGATGATAATATCAGATTATACGTGGATCAATAAAATACTCATAGGTTTCCTAGCTGACTATGGAACCCAAACTGTTAAATAATATCCTGAGGATGAGTCAGACACATATACAGAGAGACAAACAGAGGTAAATACACCAGGCAGCTGCTGAGTTGGAGATACTATGTGTACTTTGAAACGGTAAATTATGGAGACGAAGGAGATATTTGAAATAAGAAAGGAAGGGAGTATAATGTTCACTCTGTTATGCATTGCATTAGGTTAGGATAAGAGGACGGTTTCCAGACACAATATCAGAGCGCACCCAAAGGGCTCTTGATATAGTGAGTGGCTGGTGTAGGGAGGAAGAACCGGCAGTGAACCCCCACAAAACTACACTGGTACCGTTTACAAAGAAGAGAAAATTGCAAGGTCTACAAAAGCCGCAAATTAACGGAGTGGAAATTCCATTTGCGAAAGAAGTTAAATACCTAGGGGTAATATTTGACCAAAAGCTCACATGGAACTCCCACATTGAAAAAACCACACACAAGGCCAGAATCGCCCTTGGAAGGTGCAGGCAAATGTGTGGAAAAAATTGGGGTTTAAATCCCAACATGACCAAATGGTTATACACACAGGTTGTGAGGCCAATGATAACCTATGGATCAGTTGTCTGATGGCCCAGGACACTGCAGATTGGAGCGCAGAGGCAGCAAAGTGGTATTCAAAGGCAGGCCTGCCTAAGTATCACGGGGGCCATGAAAACGACTCCGACCGCGGCCATGGAGGTAATGTAAACCTACCACCACTACATATCCTCATACAAGGAAATGCAAGATATGTTAGTCACAGATTATTACAGGGACCTTCTCCGATAAGCCAAGAACACGGTAAGGTCTACAAAGAGCTATATGAAGAAATAAAGGCAGATCCAATACTGGGAATGCCAACGGATCAGATTGCCCCACAATATAGCTTTAAAAACGACTATACAGTTTACATTCCAGAGAGAAAGGACTGGGAAGCAGAGCCTCCTATAACAGCGAATCTCAACTGGTACACTGATGGCTCGAAAACAGACTCCGGAGTAGGAGCTGGAATATATGGGGTACAAGAGAAGATCACGATCTCTCTAAGCCTAGGGTAACATGCTACTGTCTTTCAGGCAGAGGTACTGGCGGTGCAATGCTGTACAGAAGAGTTGATGAGACAGGAGGTCGATAACCAAAGAATCGTTATCTACTCCGACAGCCAAGCAGCACTTAAGGCGATACGCTCATATAAGATAACATCAAATCTGGTGTGGGAGTGTCGGAAGGCCCTAAACAGACTAGGTAGTCATAATAAAGTGACCCTAGCATGGGTACCAGGCCACCAAGGAATAAAAGGCAATGAAAAGGCTGACGAATTAGCCAAGCAGGGAGCAACGGAGGTCATGATAGGGCCAGAACCTTCCTGTGGAATTGCAAAATGCCTAAGTAAAGAAAGCATCCACAAATGGATAAACAACCAGGCGTTGCACTGGTGGTATAAAAGTCAAAGTCGAGAAACGACGAGGATGATGGTGGAAATGCTTGACCGGACATTGTAGGCTGAGGAAACATATGCACACAATTGGCCTTGCAGATGACAGCCTATGCAGGTTCTGCCAGGAAGAAGAAGAAACCGCGGAGCACATACTCTGTGAGTGCGAAGGCCTAGCAAGGGTGCGGTTTCACTTATTCGGAGAAGAAAAACCGAGGGCAGAGAGCTACGCAAAGGAGGCGGTATCCAGGCTATTAGGTCTAATAAAAAGAATAAAGCTAGATATTGAGCTCTAAATATAGGGAGGACCACAATAGATCTGCAAAGGTCGCAGTGGGATAGGACAAAGAGCCACTCCAATTCTAATCTAATCTAATCTAGGTTAGGTTAGTGGTGAGTGGGTTTATAAAGCACTATAAAAGCCTTTGAAAGAACCAATCCAGTCTAAAACTCGTCTTGTTGTCCAAGTATTTAGTCTTTGTTTGGCACAACTTATTGCGATGCCAATTATAGGCTCTGGTCCGGTACTCTCCAATGCAAGAGAGTCTGCCTTCAAATTCCCATTCATGCCAGAGTGGCCAGGGATCCCCTATTGTGTTCTATTGAAGCGAGTCTTTTTTGGCAGTCTAATACTGAGTGTGTGATCGGTTTGCTCCAGCCCTATGAACATGAAGAGTACATTTCCGCATAAAATACGGTTATATATTAACTCTGCGCCCGTATACACCTGTAACATCCACATACTTTCTAACTGCACAGCACTTCAGAATCCTAGGGCATAGCACCTGGGAGATTACTGGATAGACGAGGAACATTTACCTAATTTGAAGCCTGCAGATATCCTAAAATTCCACCAGGAAATAGAACTAAAGTAATTAGAAGTAAGGGGGTTCAAAAGATCTATTAGGTCTCAGTGAAAGTACCCCAAAAACATGCATACACCTGCAACAGATCCTGAGGGTGTTTTTGAGCAATCGGTGTACCAACAGATGTCTGCTGTTAAAAGTTTGTCCTTACTGAGTCATTCATCTCCATTTGGCAGGTCGTAGTTTACTGTTGTAGGCATTATATCATAGATCATTCCCAGAGAACTGTGACTTCCAGTGTCCGCTAGCACTCTGCTTTGTTCTGTATACGCATGATTTATGCATTTAGAAATAAGCACAATTTCATGTTTTCCTTCTTGCCTCCTTTCCAGAAATTTATGATGACGAGGTAGATTCAGGAGAATTTTCATGGCTGCTGACGGTATGGTACTGACACCAGCAAGAGCTAGACAAGCCTATCTCTGCTATCTCTCTATCTCTGCTATCTCTCTATCTCTGCTACCTCTGCCCAAGCTTTGCTTGGGCTGTTAGCTGTAAAGCTTTTGACCATCAAGCGATAGATCCATATGTGATCGTTGGTCTTACAATCTTCACATATATCCAATAGATTTATTTGGGACTCAAGCCCACAGAACCAACGACATGTCCAGAAGGATAGTCTGGCCTTATGGATAACTTTTGACAAGTGACCGTTCCAAGTAAGTTCTTGCATTATGATTACACTGGATCTCATAATTTCTACCTTAAGCTTCATCCCGTTATATACGCAATCTCACGGTCTCCAGGTCTACATTTAAAATAAGGCAAGTGACGTCGTTTGTCACTTGTCATCTATCACTACTTGCAATCTTAGACTCTGGACTTACTACAGCCTAATGTTTAACTGTAATTATACTACGAATGAATAGGAAATTAACATGGAAAATATAAGAGAATAGAAAAATTCGTTGGAATAGCAATGATGCCATTGGCGTGGGATGGAGGAAAAACAAAATTCCCCTTGGTCTTGTCGTACTCTTTTTAAAGGGGAATTTTAATGCATTTTCATATTATCAGACCCATTACCATGTACGGTGGAAATATATCCAAGTCTTGAAGCCAAGAAGAAACATCCTTTATCTAAGAATGGAATGAAACAATAATTTATTCAAAGTAATCAGGGTTTTTAGTGTAAAATATTAATAGACAATAAATTACCCGGTATATGAAAAATGATGGACTCCGCATATTATTATTATTATTATTATTGCAAAATCTGAAATTAAGTTAAGTATTGCTGGAGAAAGATAACAAACATAACATTTATATTATTATTTTCCAGATATAAATCTATCCAGAATCTATAGATGCTTGAATATCATTCCTCTCCCTACGCCACCGAGACATTCATATACGTTGTAACAATAGAAGGAAACTGCACACAAAGGTAAACAAAGATGTACAGAAAACAAAATGGAAACATAATAATTTCGCTATGTTGTTAATTCAGTTGTGGAGAATAGGCAAATGTATTTTCCAGAGGATTTTCTGAAGGACTTTTATGTCGGGCCATTGTAAAAAAGCTCGATCTTGGGGTTTTTCAGAGTAAATAAAAGATACTTGAGATAGCGCCTTTTTTCTCTCCCCGCCCCACACTCGGGAAAAATACATTCGCACATGTTTACTGATGTGTATTCGAGTATTTTCGAATGCAAATTGTAACGTTTTTATTTTTTTGTTAAAATGAATGTAATTTTGGAGAAATACATGTTTAAGATATATTTTATTGTAAACGCCTTTTTGTTTTTATTTTATTTTACTATAAACGCTCAAAAATATAGTTGATAAATATAAACACGCTTATAACACTTGATACAACTACTAGTGCTAGGAAATGTTTCCGATATGGAATATTATATCCCTACTGTCGCCTGATTGAGCACCCTGAAAAAACTCAAAATAGTGGATGAAAAAATACGTAGGTTTTGTGGCATGAAAGAAGAAACCTTCATCCACATACTTACGAGTTGCACAGTAATTCAGAATCCTGAGGCACAGCACCCTCGAGATTACTGAATAGAAGAGGGACCGTTACACCTGCACATATCCTAAAAATCCTCCGGGAAGTAGGACTAAAGGAGCTACTAGTCTCTGATACTTTCCTGAGGAACTAAGTAGAAGTACGAGGGCACCATAGATCTTTAAGGTTTCAGTGAATGTCACCCCAATATACATTCATACGAGAACATATCAACCACTTCCTAAATTATCGAATGATACGACGCTGGCTGCAAGCACTCGAAATTGGAGACTTTCACGATGATATATTTCCAGTTTTGCTCGCACAAACAAGTTTTGGACATTAAAATTTTAGGAAACTTCATGTCCTATAAAATGATGGGAGAGGATTTGGAAAAAAGCTATTAACCAATTGGAAATTTTGTTTATGTAATTCCGCTATCAAATGTGACATTTTAAATCACTCCTTGACGTCATATTTTTCATAACCTTCATATATCAGTTATGAAAAGTAGTTATGTAAAAACTTTACGTAACTGTTTGAGTTTCAACATAGAGATACTACATGAGTTTCAAAGAATAATTTATCAATTAGGTAGATACTGTCAAAACTGACAATTATTTCATCATTTAAACTAACAATTACCCCATAATTTTAATTCAATAGTATTTTAAGATTTATAAACATTGAAAAAAACATTATTATGGACACAGTTATTCAAAGAAAGTCAATTTTCTGGGTGAATACTTCAAAGTAACAATAGTTTTAACATCATTTCAATCCACTTTAATATTACCATTGTAATTGAAGATATTATGAAATATTATAAAAGCGCGGAATTAGATAAAACGTTGTACGTAAACACGTTATGAAGAGGGCGACATTGTTCAACTCGCGTAATTTGCAGAACTCGCTAGCACTCGTTTTTTGGCAAATATTACGCTTGTTGAACAATATCGCTCTTTTCATAATTAGTTACGTAAATAACTATTATTGATGCGGCAAGTATAATGAAAATGACAAAATCAAGGTTAAATAAATAGGAAATGCTTCTAAAAAGTTCGTGTTTTCAAAATATTCGAAATTGCAGCAGCGCAAACTATATTTTTTCACAAATCAAGTTTGAAAAAACGTTTAGTAACAATTTATCTGTAATCCGAACATCCAATTACAAAAGTTTAAATACGATTTCTTTAAACTAGGTACAGAAATCCTATAGGTGAAAAGTTTCGAACAGGTTATTCTGGAATAGCTTGCTAAAGTTATCGCTTCTCTGAGCAATAAATAAAAATAAATAGAACCGTTAGTGAAGTTAATAAACTTTCGTACTCGCATTACTTGGAATTCGAACTTATAAACTTTCATAATTCTTTTTGAAAAGCAAAAAACTTTTATTACATGTTCGTAATTTTTCATATGATATAAAACCACCGAAACACGTATCTGTATGTTTAATTCAGTTCAGTCGGCATTTTTTTGTTTAAAGAACTCTTTATTTTTGTCTCAAAAATTGATATCCTGTTATTTTCTGGTCTTAATTTCAATCTTTAAAGCCATGTTTCTTTTCTAATTTTTTTTCGAATGGGTATATTTTATATTTGGGATAGGCTTTGACAGCAGTTTTTTTTTCGATGACACATTATGGCAGAACCGATAAAAATGAAAATCGGGGTTTGCGATATTGATCTATCGAATGAAAATACACTCGAATTTCGCAGACTGTCGGTTATACATTGCTGACTTTATTGCAAACAATTTTGTTACTTTCTTTATTTCTATAACTTTGAACTTTTACAACACAATATATACCATGAATATTGTATAGTACTTCTTACTTTTATATCACAGAACTCATCTCTTTCATACTCTACGCTAATAAGGGGAACGTTATTTCAACATAAATATAGTTAAGCATGCGCATTTTCATCCGTACATTAATAACGATTGGCGTGTTACGGTATTTAGAGGGAAATAAAGGCACCTATTTTCAAGTTTTGAATGGAACACATGAATTAATCATGGAACGTTAAATTGATTATATTTGAGAGATGAAATTATGCAGAATAAACAAGATCAATAAAACCTATTCCACGAATTTGTCGTCTAGTAGATTTTTGTTAATTACTATACGTAGATTTTATACTTAGTTTGTTTATATGTTTTTTATGCCTACCGGGCAGGCAGATCTACGGAGACTGCACTGGTACAACTGACGGAGGATATCCGAGGTGCTCTAGACAACCAAGAAACTGTAGTATGTGCATTTCTGGACATAGAAGGAGCTTTTGACAATACTCCACATGAGGCAGTCAGAAGAGCATTGAACAGAAGAGGTGTAGACAGCACAACATCCAAATGGATGTCGGAACTGCTCACCACAAGAATAGCAGAGACGAGGACGAGCAAAGACATTGTCTCCATCTGCACTACCAGAGGATGCCCACAGGGAGGAGTAGCATCCCCATTAATGTGGAGTCTGACGGTTGACGAACTCCTGTGTGGTTTGAAGGATCTCGGTATATCCTGCCAAGGATATGCCGACGATATTGTCATAACAGCCAGGGGAAAATTCGAAAACACCCTTTGCGATATTGTACAAAAGGGTCTGAACTATACAAATAGCTGGTGTAGGCAAGTGGGACTTAGCATAAACCCCACTAAAACCATCCTGATAGCCTTCACTAAGAAAAGAAAACTCAACCTCAAAACCATAAAACTTGATGGGAACGAGATTGAATGGAGACAAGAAGTCAAGTATCTAGGTTTAACTTTAGACAGTAAACTCCTGTGGAACAAACACGAAAAGGAGATTACATACAAGGCAAAAATGGCTATAATGGTGTGCAGAAATCTGGCAGGAGCAAACTGAGGCTGTAACCCAAAAATCCTAAGCTGGATGTACACTGCCATAGTGAGACCAATCATCACTTATGGAGCCATTGCCTGGTGTAGTAGAACTAGCCTATTGACGACGAGAGAAAACCTCTCCAAAATTCAAAGACTAGCCTGTATATGCATTACAGGAGCAATGAGAACATGCCCAACGGCAGCCATGGAAGTGATTCTAAGCCTCACCCCTTTACATATGGTGGTGGAAAGTGTTGCAGAAAGAACAAGATACAGACTAAGTATAGAGGGAATCATTAAAAAAAACACCTCCTCACTTCTTAGAAATCAGACAACCTGGGACATACCACAAGACGGTATGATGAAAAAATATAACTTTTCAAAGAAATTCGTTATGGAAATGAGCAACAAGAAGGAATGGGATCCAAATACCATTACCAGACTTGGAAAGAATGCCATTCAATGGTATACAGACGGCTCAAAAGCAATAGAAGGAACTGGGATAGGAGTGTTCGGGCCAGGAACCAAACACTCTGAAAGCTTGGGGAAAACCCCAAGTATCTTTCAAGCGGAAATCCACGCCATAAGAAAGTGCGCCTAGTTCAATATTGATAAAGGATACAGAAGACAAAGGATTATCATAATGTCGGATAGTCAAGCAGCCATTAAGGCACTGAGCTCTTGTGTAATCAGTTCCAAAATGGTGTGGGAATGCCCTAGACAAACTCAATGAACTAGGCGAGAACAACATAGTCACCTTACTATGGATTCCAGGAACACTGGAATAGAAGGAAATGAAATAGCAGATGAACTAGCAAAGAGGGGGACTGAAATACCTTTCTGGGGGCCCGAACACTTTTGCGGAATCAGCTCCAATGTAATATTGGAAGAAATTAGTAAAGCCGAGAAAAAGAGAAGATCTGACCATCGGAAAGATCTAGTAGGGCTTATACAATCAAAGACTCTTCTGGGTGACTACAACCTGTTGAGATCAAAAGAATGCATAAGTCAAAGTAAAACTGCGCTAAGAGTTTTGACAGGGATCCTAACGGGACATTGTCGCCTGAATGGGCACCTGAAAAAGCTCAAAATAGTGGAGGAAGAAGAATGCAGATTTTGTGGAATGGAAGAAGAAACCTCCATCCACATACTTTCCAACTGCACAGTACTCCAGAATCCTAGAGCACAGCACCTGGGAGATTACTGGATAGAAGAGGAACATTTGCCTAAGTTGAAGCCTGCAGACATCCTAAAATTCCTCAGAGAAATAGGACTAAAGGAACTACTAGTTTCTGAGACTCTCCTCAGAAACTGAGTAGAAGTAAGGGGGCACAATAGACCTTTTAGGTCTCAGTGAATGTCACCCCAAAAATCACACATACATACATACATATGTTTTTTATAGTATATAGTTTAGAAATACTTATTAGGTTTGTTCCCGTAGCAAGTTTCTAAATGTTATGGACATATTGAGTCTGCGCAGTATCAGAGTTCAGGCTCTGCTGGAAAGCTTTTTTGATTCTGCGCAGACTCAATATGTCCATAATAATTAGGAACTTGCTACGGGAACAAACCTATTGTATTAAAGCCGGCAGCTTAATTTAATGGTATGCAATAATAATCAAAGCTCAAAATCTCGCCAATGTTCAATTAAGAATTAGGCCAGACGATAGGGGAAACAACTACAAGTAATTATCAATGCGGCTGATTTTTTTTTCATAAGTACCTCAAAGTATGTAGATTCATATAAAAAAAAGTTAACCAGTCTATCGATTTCCCAAATTGGAAAAAAAAATCAAAAAACATTTTTTTCGAAATTATTTAATATTCCGCGCTAAGAGGAAGGTAGAGAAAAATAAAAAATACCACCGGGTAGGGGGAGTGTTTTGCAACAAAAAAGGTCTCCCGCGTTTCTTTCGTCCCAGCAATGGTTTGTCCGGAAAAAAATTGGTAAACTAAGTATGTGTTCCGCATCCGCGCGACTCTATTTTCTGAAGCGCGGCGGAGTACATTATAAACTATTGTAGTTATAATATGAATAATTGTAACAGGGCGTTTTGAAGAGGGAAGTGTCAGCTTCAAGATGGCATTTTTTTGTCATAGCACATAATCATTCTTAGCAAATTACTTATATATAATATAAATATTATATTCTAATCAAAAACCAAGTATCTCAATAAAAAATATAATATTTAATAAGGTGGCATTGAAACAATTTTTCGAAGGATGGAAACTATTATTTAGGAGGTCTGTTCCATAAATAAAATTTACGGATAATTAATTTTTCCTAATTACGAAATAGACACTTTTCATTATCTTGTAAATTTCAGGAATATTGGATTTACAAGAAAATATATAATATTAAGTACTGTAACTTCAATAAAACTAAAGTAATTTTCAAGAATATGTAATTACAAAATTAATTAATTCACATACATTTTTGGATTCAATAATTTTTTGTATTATAAGCGAAAATAGCAGTTTTTATAGATTTTTTCAAAATAAAATTTGATCTCCTGTAATATAAAGACTAATATGCAACGAACAAAATGTATATAGTGAAAAGGTATAAAAGATTATTAATATATAATTTTAGGATATCATTTTTTGCATACCTTTTTGTAATGAAAATATGTAAAAATTAATTTATTACCTTTTATTTATTATTTATAACCTCAACTCTTACCAAAGATTGAAAAATAATTCTGATTAAATATTTATATTTTTTTCCGCGATTCAGAAAGTAGGTCTTCCGTCGTGCAGCAGAGTCGCGCGGATGCGGAACACTTACTTAGTTTACCGAACTTTTTACGGACAAACCATTGATCAGACGAAAAAAACGCAAGTAACCTTTTTTGTTGCAAAACACTTTCCCTACAAGGTGGTATTTTTATTTTTCTCTACATTCCTCCCAGCTCAAAATATTGGAGAATTTCGAAAAAAAAGTTTATTATTATTTTTTTCACAATTTGAGATAACGATAGACTGGTAAACTTTTTTTTTATACTAATCTACATACTTCAAGGCACTTATAAAGGAAAAATCAGCCGTATTGCTAATTAATTGTACTTTTGGTCTAAAATGACCCATACCTACTGGCCTAAATGTAACGTAAACTTTTGCTATGCGTTGTTATACAACGTTCAATACCGTTATAGGTACTATATTAACGTAAGAAAATAACGTTTTACGGTAATACCTACTGGTTGCGCTTGCGATATTTCTCTAATATTCCTTGCATTCCCTATACTTTGGAGTAACAATTTTCCTGATTTTTTGAATTCTGGATACAATTTTTAATGAATTAATCAAAGTATATTTTGAATGTTTTTTTGTGTATTCATCATTCCTCTCGTTAATTAAATTGGGAATTTAAACCAGAATAATTTTTGATATTTTCAACGTTGAATATTTACGTTTACTTATGTTCATGACAATCTGAGATGACAAAAGTTATTTCATAAGATTAATAAGAATAATTAAGGGCCAAAAAATATCAAAGACTGATACACTTAGATGAAGAGAAATGCTAGGAATATTTTTTGTCCTACATATTGTACAGAATTGTGTCATTTAAAAAACATAGTTCATTATCCAAAATTAACGCCCTGTATACAAAATTGAAACGGTTTTTCCAGGATATCATTTAACCATCTTACAGTGACCGATATAGATAAGTTTGATTTATCACGAAATTAATGGAGTTTATAAATATCAGTGAGACATCCATTTTTTCAATAAAATTATTATTTCGAGAACCATTAGACTTTTAGATTTTCATTCTGATCGATTTTACCATAATACCTAATGTGTCATCGAAATAAAAAATCACCCTGTATCCAGTTACACCATCAACTTGGAGTTTTTGATTAAATCGACAATGCAAATTGAACAGTGTATAAATTTTGAAGTTTTACACTGGGTTAGGTGTCTATTCTGTAACTAATCCTTTGAAATTTGGAGGACTGTTATTATTTAATTTAAAGGGTTCCTTCAAAATTTCAAGTAGAGTATCTGCCAACAGTACTTGAAGAGCCATTGGTCATTTAATACCCTAGTTAGAGACAGAATTAAATAAAAAAACAGTTGTAAATAACCAGCATGATTTGTTTTTGGTTTCTTGTACGCTTCTTGATTCATAGCAAAAAGGTTACCCTGTTCAGAACTTGATTTTTAAATGTACAGTTATGGAGGTAATTTTGTGTCCTTATTGTAGATGTGGTTTTATCCATCCATCATATCAATAACATTCTGCCATGAAAAAGCGAAGAATATATATAAATAAATTAGTTGTTCTTAGTGGGACTTAAATCTCTAATAATTTGGTGTGATCTAAATTCTGCTCTAGAGTAATATATAAACATGGTTAATGTAAACTATTTCAAATATAAAGTAAAAAGAAAATGTTCCCACTTTTCCTGGTTTGCAATTAGTTCCTCAATTAAAGCACCAGCAACATCTACATACGCCATTTTTGTTACCGTTTTTAATTAAAGGCACACTTTAACATCCCTCTAAAATTAATAGTTTCAACAAGCTATTTTAAACGAATCCTTCAAAATTGTAACGGAAAAGTGGTTAGCGAATACCGATTCCGTTTTAGCGCCGGTTAAAATTTTAACAGCCTCTAAATTTAAGAGGAATATTGAGTTAACTGTATAAACCCTCACTTCGTGGAATCTACTCATCATATGGTTTTAAATGAAACTAACTGTTTCTGATTGACTCCACAATTTACAAATTTTTACAAATATATTGTGGAGTCAATCAGAAACAGTTAGTTTCATTTAAAACCATATTAAGAGGAATAGTTACAGAATAGGCCCCTTAGACCAACAAATTTTATGTTCAATATATGGCAAGATATTAATCACCAGATTGGAAGTAATAGGGTATATATTGAAATATATTCTCAAAGACAACTCATTCACATAGAACGGCAATATTATGTTTTGATAATATGGGATCGCGTAAAATAAAAATAAAAGAGGTTAATCGATCCAAGTCTAAAATACAGCTCAATTAGAAGGTCACGTTCCAAATTGCTTCCGACGTTACCAAACCAGTCCGGAAACTGATTGGGAAGCTCTTTAATAGAATAAAAAATACATAAAAAATAGGAATAAATAAAAAAAAAAAGAGTCAAGATTCATAGAAATGTGAATCTATTGAAGGTGGAGTTTTTGATTTATTAAAACGAAATGTAATGGATAATGACTTATCTCGTTAAACATACTAGTAATTACTAATTTAATTTACCTTTGAAAACATTAATGAGAAACCAAAAGAGCAGTTTTATTTTCCAAACTTAAAATCTCCGATTAACTATTCTTCTACGTCTCTGTCAACAAAATATTGACATCTCCAATAAAAAATTCCGTATAATCAAAACCAACGGTTTTCCTTCTTTGTTATCGCCGTTGAATGTAGGTGTTCAAATAAAAAATTATTTTCAAGACGAAAACAACGAAACTTATTCCATATTTTCTTCTCTTCAATAATTTTGGTCATTCCCTCCACTATTAATAGTGACGTTTTTTGGAAGCATCAACTTTGTTGTTCCTTCACTTGTTAACGTCCCTTTTCATTCTCCACCATACAACTGCAAAATTTTATTCAGCAAGTATATATTTATCTTACCGAGCATGGTAGCTTTGTAGACGATCATCAACCTGTAGCAGCAATGAGAATTCATGTGCCGATTTTAATCACATTTTTTATGCAGGAATCAAACAGTTCATTTCTGTCACTTTGTGAACAAAAGCTCTTCCGGTCTTTAAACCTCACTCATTTCCACCCGCTCATTTTCTATTCACACACACATCTATCTTTCAATTACTTAAATATTCAGATGCTTGGACCTATTGGCTTATATCGTAATCCTAATTATAGAACCTCTCCGTATTTTAGCTCCATTAGGTAAATTTGAAATTTGATACTATAGTTCAATTACACCATTCCACAAGAAGTAAAATTCGCACTTATTTCTACGTATAAGACACACAGATTGATTCAAACTCATGTTTTAAATACATCTAATACTATTGCAATTAAAAAAATTGCTTAGCTTCTAGTTTCAAGAGGATTATGAAAGAAAATTTTTGAAGAAACTCGACTTTGTTAAATTTATAATTTTAAAAATTGTCAGTCGACGTAGTAAATTCCTGGCTCAATTTTTTTTGTATACCACCTTGTACTGATCGTAAAACATCCTGAAAATTTGGAACTGTTTTTTTTTGTTGTGAATTTTTGAATTGAGTTTAAGAAATCGTGTAATTTTGTAATTTTTAACAGTTTTCATTTCATTTATCAACATAATGATGATCAAAAAGAATATTGATGACATTTGTTTACTCATTTACTTCATAGAGCATTTCAAGTGCATTTTTAATTTAAATTCTCATATGGTAGTCGTTTTTCTAATCCTTCAAGTACTGTTGTTTTTTTTTCACTTGAGAAACGTTAATATGATTAACAATTACACGATTTCTCAAACTCAATTAATCAATATTTTTCAATGAAATTGATAAATTCATATTTCTTGTAAAACAAAAAACAGTTCCAAAAATTTCAGGATCTCTCACGATTAGTACAAGGTGGTATACAAAAAAATTTGAACCAAAAATTTAGTGTCGATCGTCAAATTTGACAATGTTTAAAAATTGAATATTCCACAAACTCGAGATTTTTAAATTATTTTCTCCGAACTTTTTAATTCATAGCCACAAGTATAATATCCCCTTTGAAACTAACACTGCAATCCTTTCAATTTAAATAGTTTTCAGACATTTAAAACTAAAGTATAAAAAACTGAAAAAATGGTGGTATTGTGAATTGTGTAGTTTTGGAAAAAATGTTTCCTTCTGCAGAGCTTCGCTATAAGATGGAAGAAAATTTCTGACTAGAATTCATCCAAATCTCAAGTGGTCGATTCCAACTATTGGTCGATTTGACGTAGAATAAACCATTCATTAAACCTCTTTTCACTTGTTTGGGAAGAAAATCGTACATACAAGGCATTCAACCTTCCTTATTAAGTTACGAACCAGCCTCGGGATATCTTAGCAGTTTTTTTGTACGATAACGAGCGCGGATAGATGTCAAACTTTGGTTTCAAATTCGGCGTTCAACGAGTGAAAGTATATAGACACAAGCATCTGACTGTTACAAAGTAAGGGTAACATTACACTCATACCACTCAAAAAAGTTATTTCTAAATCATAAGAAAAAAAACAAAAAGACGTTTTTAATAAAATCATTTTAAACGAGCGTTATTTGAATCCGTTTTCAGGTGTAAATGGTGTTTGTATAAAATGTTCTCCACAACTATAAATCAACAAGTACCTTTCGTCTCCTGGCTGGAGGAACGATGAAGTAAGTTGTTACACAGTGGTCTCGTAGATACTGATTCCTTGATGTCCCATTACCAGGTTCCACTTCATATTCCCCTCCAAGGTAATCTAATGTGGCTTGTGTGATGTGTACTCTCCTGTGAACAAATAATAATGAAATTTTAATTCTATGCAGCAATAAAAAACGTGAAAGCGAGAAACTTAAGATAAACCTACATTAGAGTTGTTTATTAGATGTTTTGTCATGAGCTGTCGTACAGCAACGCTGTTTGCAAACGAAAGCTAGCAATTGATAATTTCACACACCTCCATACTGCGGTGGATCGATTGTTTTGCAATCTAGCGACACTTTTCGAATTATTATTCGGTGGTATGTTTTTTTCTAAGTTGAAAACATTAACCTATTCATTATCCTACAGCGGCGCTGGAGACAATGCTAGACCTTCCTCCACTACATTGTGTCATAATGTGCGAAGCAAGGGCAGCACTAACCCGACTGGAAAAAGCATCAGACCATGACGTGGCACATGGGAGAGGACACACAGAGATAAGGCATGTGGATGATAACATTTTCAAAATGCCAACAGACCACATGACCACCAAATATATCTTTCGCAAGAGCTTCGAGATTGTCATCAAAGATCGAAAGGAGCTTGAGGAAGAGAACGCACCACCACTTAGTAGAGCGAATGAACTGATCTGGTATACAGACGGATCAAAAAATGAACTCGGCACCGGAGCGGGCATATACAGCAAGACGAGCAAATATGAAGGGATCGTCTCGCTTGGCAAATACGCTTCTGTATTTCAAGCAGAGGTCTATGCAATACTTGCATGTGCAAGGGCTAATAATATGAGAGCCTACAACAACAGGCAGATCAGGATCTACAGTGACAGTCAAGCCGCCCTTAAAGCACTTCAGTATAGGGTGATATCTCGGCTAGTATGGGAATGCGGCGAAGAACTTAGAAGACTGGCGACTCGGAACAGTGTAACACTGGAGTGGGTCCCAGGTCATAAAGGAATCGCAGGCAATGAAAAAGCTGACGAACTCGCAAGAGTAGGATCGTCAACTCTGATGAACGGACCCGAACCTGCTGTGGGCATCCCCAGATGCTTAACGAGGTCATGGTTAAAAGGGTGGTTGAAAGAACAACACAATAAATACTGGAACAATACGACCAGGCAAATACATGGGAAGAAATTCATAAAAGAACCATCAGAAAAAGTAGCGAAAGAACTGCTCTCAATGAGCAGGAACAAACTACGCACCATAACGGGGCTACTTACGGGACACTTTCCCACAAAGGAGCACCTAAACAAAATAGGGCTGTACAACGGAGACCTTACATGCAGAAGATGCAAAAAGGATACCGAAACAGCTCTGCATATACTATGCAACTGTGAGTCGCTGGACCACAGAAGGCAGAAACTGTATGGTAGACCCCAAATGACTCCAGAAGACTTCTACAACCAACCAGCAAAGAACCTGTGTGAGCTAATACAGGGAACGGAATGGCTGAATAGGTTGTAGTCAGAACACTGGGAGTATCCACAATAAGCCCAGGAGGCTGAGGTGGTACCGGCGAAGGGACGGCTCCTTAGAAAAAAAAATCCAACACAATTCTGTTATCGACAAAGATTAATGGGCAAGTGTTAGAAGTAATTCGACAAAATCCGAAAATGGTTCTTATCGTTTAAAAATGTGTCTTTGTTATTATAAGAGATATAAAAAAATGATCGCAAACATTTTTAAAAAGCGAGGTTTTCTCTAAATTACCATATCAAAAATACCATTACGATGTTTCGCCTTTACAGGGTCATCATTTACTTTGTATTTTCTAAATACGGACCTGGATTTTTTACTGAAATCTTCGTTCAGAATAATGTTTATATCTTTTAAAATAACAACAGTACATTTTAAAAACAAGAAAGACCAATTTCGGATTTTGTCGAATATCTCCGGAGCTAGACGAGATATTTGAATTTTCTCAAACCATCTAATTCCCATCAATATACCTTCCAAACTTTTTCTCTATTCAATCGATATTGTATCTATTGCGGTTTACGAGTTCTCTGTACCTATTCGTCAATTAAATCCGATCCACCCGGTATATACATTATTTTAGTCATAATAATATCAATAAGATCGAATAATATGCTGTCAAGAATATGCAAAAAAACAACCATAACATTAACTGAGCGGGTTACTTAAAGTGATGAAATTTAGTTAATGACAAATTTAATCTGCTCGGGACAAAAGCTGAAATCAAAATAGTGATAATTTCAACTCCTGAATGAACATTTATGCTTTATAAAAATTCGATATTTATTTTGTGGAAATTCACCATTTGGGATAGTTTTCCGAATTTTTAGCAACAATGGCGACTTAATGAGAATAATTACTATCTCTACTATAAATACGTTGTGCAGATTAGATGAAATGTCATACAAAAATAGATCTTCTTTTATTTACACAAGATAGATCAGCTGAGGCCGCATGACGATTTGAGCTCGTGATCTCCCGATTAATAGAAGGGTGCTTTAACCAATAGGCCACGCCAGTCGCTATCTATTGTCGCATCAATATCGAACAAAAAGAAAGAAGGAAACGTGATTTTTGAATTTCTACTTCATCCTCTTTCCAGTATTTGTTGTTATAGCGGTAACAGAAATACAGCAACTGTGAAAATTTCAACTTTGTAACTATAACGGTTCATAACAGACGGACAAGCTTAGTAATAGTGTCCGTTTTTCACTCTCTGGGTACGAAGCCCCAAAAACAGTCTGCAACTGTAACTGAATATTGAAATTTGTTTTCACAATAATTAGTTGTAATCAGTACAGTTTGAATTAGTTCTAGTTCATCTTTAAATTTGATATATAACATTACAATAACATTTCCTAAATACTTGAAATATTCATATCCATAATGATTTTACTATAAATCACAATAAATGATGCAGGTAAATATTGAATATTACAGCGGAAATTTATGAACACCTAGATTTGCCATTAACTGCTATGAATAAATTAGACAACCAAATACAGAGTGTTTAAGTAATCATTTCAAATTCAGTTAAAGCAAGGCTTGTACATTTGAAAAAAGAATTCCATAGAGGAGATAGAATCGAAGTCTAGGTCCTAGGTCTAGGTCAGGTATAGGTAATAGATAATGCTGGACATGGAGTAGATCAGGTCTAAAACCGCAATCATTATTGAGCACTGCAGTTTGGAGTATCATCTGAGCAAAATAGGGCTAATCGAAAACACCTAGTCTCGACCTTGACTAGAAAAGGACGATTATAAGCAAATCAGAATACAAATTATAGAAGTTGCGATAGTGCGCCCTGAAGACTCACTTATTTACAGATCGTCAACTTCTTTGGAAAGTTCGAACTCGAAGGGGTAATGTAACTTG
>CAJUYG010000297.1:329257-356355 GCA_910591675.1 Galerucella calmariensis
CGAACTGTATATATTATCTAAATAATTTTAAATAATTTAGAATTTTCATAAATTTTTATATTAAAGTGGAATTGATTAGGAACAGTGAATATCAATTAAAAAGTAATATGAGTAGATCCCACAAAGTAAGGGTCCAAACAGTAAATTGTATTTATAGTAATTTAAACCATAAATCCAGTCAAGGAGGTGAATCGTGGGCTAATTCGAAAATAATGGCTGCCACTTGAAGGAAATTGAATATTTTTAAGGAGGGTGTGTCAAATCCGAAAATCAACAATGGAAGTGTGGACCATAGAAGGGGGTGGGGGAACAAAAACATACTAAAATAAACTCATCTTTTGGAAAAATTGCCGGCTTTTGAAATACGGAAAGTTCTCTTTCAGTTTTTCATGAGATGCACCCCTTTCGAAATATTGGACATGGAAAATTTCGATTTTTACAAAAAAAGGCTTAATTGAAGCCCGTTGAGATGAATTCAAATGCGTTTTAAAATAGGCATTTTACTAAATAGATTGTAAACGTGTACCATTGCATCTTGAATATCTGGAAAATAGCGAGGAACAAAAAAAATAATAAGGAACATTGAGTTGGCACAAATTACTAACAATTTGGGACCCATAAGAATTTTTCAAGACATGGAATTATGGACAAATAAACTATATTTTGGTCTTCTTGTTCTTAGGCCAAAAAATAGTTGCCATTCAGCATGGAGTGTTTGGAAATAGAGCAAGGTTATTGTGAAAAGTAGTACATGTACCACATAATGGAGAAAAAATCGGAAAAGTTGATTGCTCCAAAAAAAACATTACTCTTTTTGGTCCGTTGTGAAGAAAGTATTGATTTTTGAATCCCCAAGGTGGGCATTCAATTTTTAGCCGCTGTTTTTTTCCAAAAATTTCCATTCTCAGGATACGTTTTAACGAAATATGACCATCTCAAATTTATCATTCAGCTTCATAGTCTTTAAATTGCCTGTTTCAAATTGTTTATTTCTCACGTGATTGTAGATGAATTAAATAGCAGGCAAAAATAGTTATTTATGTAACTAGTGTGTAAAGTAGCCTTTTTTTTGACGAATGTGAATATTGTCGCATGAGCCGCAGGCGAATGCGACAATCACATGAGTCGAAAAAAAGGTCTTTACACACGAATTGCATACAATATTTTTTCTACTAGCGAATATTTAATTGAAATACAAAAGTTTAATAGTAATTTTCTTTACGCACTAGTGCGTAAAGAAACATACTTTACGCACTAGTGCGTAAAGTAAGTTAAATTTTTCTTTAGAGTCTTTTTATAATAATCTAAAATAACATCATAGTTTTCTAAAAAAATTCAATTCCTGAATATAAAATACAATTGCTTACTCTAGGTATAGTCGGAAGATCTCAATTTAAATTTTAAATGTCAGATTCAATTCACAAAGAAATGTCAGTCACTCACCGCCAACTTATACCTATTTACCGTATTATTTCCAGTACTTAATAATTATTTAACAATAATTGTTAAATAATTATTAGGTTATTTTACCGAATTCTATAGGTTTCTATCTCCAATTTATGAAAAAAACTTTGATTTAATATCCGTTTATTATACCTATATTTTTATAAGACTGGATATCTATAACTACATACATATTGGAATTTTTTCTTTACGCACTAGTGCGTAAAGTAAAACTCTTTACGCACTAGTGCGTAAAATAAAGTTTTACGCACTCGAAAATGTGTCTAAAGTACGTACTTTACACACGGTAGTAGAAAAAAGACTTTTTTTAGCATTATGTTGATGCTATACTGTCAACTAGCTGTCAAATCAAAAATGGAAAATTTTTAAAATAGTATTTGTATATAGTATATATAGTAGGTAGTATCTGTATTTTATGTCGCAAATTTGAAATTTGATGCATAATTTCTAATTCTGGTATATGACAGACTAGTTGCGAAATTACCGGAAGAAGTCAATTGGCTAAAATATTTTTCGTATGGATTTTATATGTTCCTTTATTCAAATTTGATGTGAAATTTTTGAATTGTGAAACCTGGAATCTGTTAAAATTTGAAATATAAACAGTTGGTTTTTTATTTCTCCGAGGCGTGAATCGTAATCAGCGGCCAAAAAAAACCCTTACCTATAAATTTTGGTGAGAATGGATTGAGTAGGTATTTCTCTAAATAATCAATTTGTATAATAATTGTTTATTTATGGTTTATAGCTAATCATGGGCTAATTACCACACAACCAAACTTGTATTTATCAAGCAATCAACAATTAATGGAGAGACCTTTCAAACGATACATCACAAGCGTATACTTCTCGTTTAAAAAATTGAGGGGTTGTACCTGTAATTCGAAGGTTGTTGAATGTAGGGATCGCATTATCACTCAATGTCAATCAATAATTCAAATTTGACGTTATTTGTGATTTTTCATAAATATGTATAGTAACCGCAATAATGAAGAACTTATTCCGTTTGGCTTTTACACACTGTATTTTTAATCCTAGTATTGTGTTTAGGGTAGAAATATCACTTTTTTGTGTTTGTCTTATTTTATTTCTAATTCAAGTGGTTGATCGATATATTTTCGTTGACAGTACAACATGTTTTTCTCTTTCAATAAGTGATTTTTCGCTTTGTAAAAGTTTTATTCGAATAATCAGAACCAATTCATCATACTATTTTTGACAATACTCGAACAATCACCCATTGTTTGTTGCCTTTGTAGCGAGATTACGTTTGGTTTTAATGAAAATCCCTACGTATGCATTGTTTTGTCAGGAATTAGTTGAATTATTTGGTTTGATAATTTTCAACATATTCAAAACCATTCCATGATTTAAAAAATCTCCATGTAACCCCCGTACTGAAACGGTAATCTACTGTCGACCAAATTACTTCTTTCCGAATTTCACAAACGTCAGGTTTCCCAATTTTATGTTCATCCTTTACAAAACGTATGCACGTCTTCTCTGTTAAGTGTGAAACATTTTCATAAGCTGAGTGCGTTCCAAGGAAACAGCCTACACAACTCTTATTCTGATCTAATTCCATCGTATATCTAGTAGATATAGACTGCTTACTTAAATTATTAAGATGATCCCGTACACCAAATCAGTTTCAAGAACTTGCCAGGTACATTTTATTATTGTGATATGTGATATCTTGAAGAAAATTGTAAGTAATAAAATCACGGGACATTTAAAAAAAGTTGTAATGATAAAGTGTCAGAATGACAAGAGGAGGACTGACAGATATAAAATTGGAGAAGGGACCGGAAAGATTTTCTATAGCTTTAAAAAAGTTGAATGATTAAAATAATCTGAATTACTTTGATCTTAGCAGATATTGAGGTAAATCAATTATATGTTTTGAAGAACAAACAAATTAAGTAAAATTCAGAAGAAAGGTTACGTGAAAATTGAGGTTATAGCATAAACTTAAATTTCAGGGAAATTATTAACCTGAATCATTTTGAATAATATGAAAGAAAAGGAAAAGTTATTATAAGAAAGTTACAGAATTGAAGCTAATAAATTATAATCAGTTCAGATAGACTCTAGATTTGTCTCATGCTAATTTTTTTTATTATGTTATTTAACGTCGGTCTATTTCTGCGACTGAGGCTAATCACCGACGCCGGGAGCACTCTACCCATAACCGGAAATTTTGGCGAACCCACTAGTGTTCCAACCAGTGGTAGCGTTCTTTAACGAGCCCAACATCCATGTCTCATGCTAAATTTAAGAAAAATTCATAGAATAAACTATTGTTAAAGTATAATGCCTGGTGTCCAACTTATTTTTGTTATTTCTAAAATTGGATGGGTGAGTTGTAAGATATTGTTTTCATAGAACAGACAAGATATTATTACAATTTGTTGAAATTTCACCATTTTAAATGTTTGAAATCTGAAAACACCAACGTTTTCTGAGGCTGACTACTAAATTTTCTCGTATCATGAAACAATTTTTCGAAAATTTTTCTAAGATTAAGGGTTTTTTGTAACTCAGCAGGTTAACCCACCGGTCACTGGACCAATGGTTAAGCTATGTTCAACCGCTATTCAGTAACCTTTTTGCGTTGTAACACAATTTGACGATCAAGTTACGTAACCAATGGATTTCAGTTGACATTTCAACCTTTCGTTTTCGTTATTGTCATTCACATTTAGTAATTTAGTTTAATGCTGTGTGCAGAGACCTTTGTGTATTAGAGTGTTTTTGATTGTATTTGGTCTGTGAAATGGGGATTGTGTAAATTAATTTGACTCCAAATTTCTTTTAATAAATAAAGTTATTTCAGCTTAGTTAATTAGTTTCAAATTCCTCTATATAATGGGTAAGTTTCTAGAGGCTCTGGGGATCATTTCTAGTTGGAGCAGCTCTCAAAAGTCTTAATCATCTGTAAGCTCTTGTAAATTAGCTCTTGCTTTTTCCAGCTCCACCATTTTGTTCAAAATAATTCGTACTAAGGACCAGTTGTATGTAACCTAGTTAACCAATTGATCAACCGAACCAGGTTCACATGTTGACCATATAGTCAAATCCATCAATCGTTGTACGAAAGATGTTCGTGTTGTGATCAGTTGAACCACAGTCAAATTAATATTTTTTTATTATAATTAACAGAAAATACTACATTTTCAACTGTTTATAAAATAGACAGCCTAAGTGCTTACCATAGACAAAATAAAAGAGACGGATTGAAGCATAGGCGGTATTGGGCATAACGTTTCTGCGCCGCCACCCGCGCATCGAGTCGCTGCGGTCGCGAGAACTACAAGACTTTTTACATAAGGAGAATGGAATAAAATACTTTAAAATATTATAAATTACCTTTCACTTCAACATTTTGCCCTTCATGTCGATAAATATCATCGAATATCCTAGTATATTAACTTTTAAGTCAATAAAAATGAAAATATACAAAATCAATCATACTTTGGTTGATGTGAATCTGGCTTCTGTTTGTCAAAGTCAAAGTGAAAATGTCAATAAGAAATGGGTAGGATTTAAAATTAATTCTACATATTATAAATTTATTTAGGATTTCAGTTCTAATAAAGGAAATAAAAGTAAGTGAACCTTTAAAATGTCATCACTAAATATAATTCGTCATGTATTGCGTAAGGGTAAATATTTTTGTACACTTCGCAATTTGTAGTAAGAATAAAACATTTTTCAAATTAATCTCCATTTGATATTAATCAAAGTGAACAGTGCTACAAAAGTTTAGAACTTCCTTCTACATCCAATGATCAAAGGTTTTGTGAAGATCATTTTGATAATAATGCATTTATAGGTTCATTATGCAAAATACTTATTAAATTTGTTTTACTTTTGTAATCCTTACATCATGCATCATAACATAATACACCACCAAAAGTAGTTGAACTTGAACATAATAATAATACCCAAGCTTTTGAAAATACCGTATTGCCTGTATTAAAATGAAAGCTTATTTTTTCTAACTCAAACTCAATTTGGAACATCTAACTAACAAACTATGTTTGGAATCTAGTACTTTGAGTAAAATAAATGAAACTTAGTGTAAATAATTCATCTCTCAAGAAGAATGTAGTATATTAATAAAGATCTGAGTTATTTCAAAATTAGATCCAGCAGGCTTAGATTTAAAAAAAAGTAGTACTGTTAACTGCAAGAAACATAAACTTTCGTGGTCAATAACATTATCCATTTATAAAAAGGGACCACAAGATGATGTTTTGAAACGTTTTATATCTTTGCCCAGTAAATCTACTTTACAGTTACTTCTACGATCAGTGCCATTTGAAACTGGAATTAATAAAGCAATTTTCGATAGGCTTAAAGAAAGTGATGTGAAAATGAAGTATATTGATGAAAATTGTGTCTTGCTATTTGATGAAATAGCTCTATAAGAACAATTGACTTTGGATGTGTCTAGCGACAAAGCTATAGGCATAAAAATTGGAATTCTACTGAGGATAGGGTTAAACTTAGCTCAAAAAAGTTTGTCACCTTATAAATTAAAAAATAATATGAGTAGTAAGAGGACTAGCAAATAAAAATAATGTTTTTTCTTTGTAACTTACGGTACTGTGTTTTATTTATTTTGTTTCAGACCTGTTCCTGCCTTCATAGAAATGGAGAATCTACTTTCTTTTTTGTTTTTTTTTGTGAATAATTTTAAAATAATGTGCAATTTAATGTGATATTGGATTAACTTTCCTAAATATAAAGTAAGTTTAATAAAAATATGTGATTTTTTGATTCATAATATATAAATATTTGATAAATTGATGGTAATATAGATGTGGATTATTTGTTATGTTATTATGGCAGTTTAATAAAAATTTTAAATTTGTGTTGATTTCTCATTTATCTAAATTATGTGTCTTAAAATTGTTTATTAATTATAATCATTTCATTAGAAAAAATAAAATATAATTTTATTTTTAAATATAATTTTTCATTTTTTTTTTAATTTTTCGTAATGAAATAATTATATAATAAACAATTTTTAGACATATTGTGAAATTCACCTACCCACAATCCAAACTAACCAGTTTAAATATCCCGCCTTCAAAAATTAGTTCTGCCAGTCCTTCCTGGTGCGCTTCGATCAACGTGATGCCAACTGTTACTACAGGGTCGACAACTCTCATTATATTATATTTCTCTATGGTGCTTACGTCACAACTGTGGGCGGAGCCTGGACTGGTTCCAAACAAACTGTCTTTTTATGTAAAAGTCCCATAAGGAATCCTTTATTTAGTATTTTCAACGTTATAAAGGCAAAATAAGACATCTAGTTTCTATATTGTGTTAGAGGAACGTGCCTTTCAAGTGTTTTTGTATAGGTTTTTGCCGAGGTGAGTTAATTTAATCACTAAATTAAGTTGAAAACTTTTTGAGGTTATGTTGACTAGTTTATTTCGTTTGAAACCATCTAAACTATATTATGTATTCTTAATTTCTATATTCTATTATTTTCAGATGGCTTCAAAACATGTCTTAAAGCTTTCCTTGTCCACAAAATGGCAATCACAACCTCTTGCAAACTGAGTGGGTTGTTTATCTTTTCGCCTGTGATTAAATAAAATATTTCAATAAAACATTCTTTAAAAATGATATTAATTACTCTTTCTTCACCTTATAAGAGAAATCCATTTGTTTCTCTCAGCCTGGTTTGTTGGAAACCGAAAAAATTTGCAGGTTTGCTTTGCACTGTAATCTGGCACAAAGCACATTACCATAGTGTCTTAAAAGTCCTAAAAATATATTCAGTAAAAGTCACAAATTAAATAATGATATACATATATATAAAAAGCTTTATTCAAATTAGGAAAACCTAACTAACATACAATAATTGTAATTATTATATAGTACATCTACATAAGTTTAAAGTATGCAAACATATAATAAATAAATATATAAAATTAAATAACTACATGTAGGTACCTATATAATAAATGTATAAATAAACAAATACATACCGCATTTATCACAATTAAAAAAAAACAATAATCACATACATTTCAATCTTTAACAATTTGTAGTAAATCTAAATTTGTAGTAAAAATAATCCTAGGTTTATCGTTTAACTAAATAGTTCATTAATCCTCTTTGTGAATCTTTTATTTTATTTGGTAGCTTGTTATAGTCAATAATTCCTTTACATATTAATGTTTTTGTATTAAACGTTTTAGTTTGAATGTTAATATGTAAGTACTTGTTAGTTCTAGTACCATATTCATGTATTTGACTGTTATAGGTTATATATTTGTTAAAAAACATTGGCAAAAGATTGTGCAACATCTTATAAAAATGTAGGTTAATGTCATATAAATCAGCCTTTTTTCAATCGATAACCACTCCAATGTTTCCATCACTAAAAATACTGGGGTCAGCCTGCCACATCGTAATAGAATTCTCATTGCTCGGTTTTGTAATTTTTGCAGTGCCCTTAATTTGTTTAAATCGAAAGTATACATTAAGGTAGGACAGTATTCAAAGTGCGGCTGTATTATGGTTTTATACACTGTTATTCTAAAATTAATACTTAAATGTTGCGATACTCTGGAGTAAAAGTACCTATAATTTCTTTAAAAATGTTTTTTGTATGTAACTAAAATGACTATTAAAATTTAAATGATTTTCAATCATAAAACATAGTAGAAATTATCCAAAAACCTATCACCAAAACATAACCAACATAACCTCAAAAAGTTTTCAACTTAATTTAGTAATAGAATTAACTCACCTTAGCAAAAACCTATACAAAATCACTTAAACTGCACGTTCCTCTAACACAATATGAAAACTATATGTCTTATTTTGCCTTTATAACGTTGAAAACACTAAATAAAAAATTATTTATGGGACTTTTACATAGAAAGAGAGTTTGTTTGGAGCCGTAAGAGGCTCCGCCCACAGTTGTGACGTCAGAGAATTTGTCACGCGCGCACGGAAAAATCCTCATTTCTGTACTGGTAATGAAATATACTATTCTTTTGGTTATCCGAATCTCTAGTAACATTCGAGCATTTTATCGATATTGTTGGTACTAACCGAGGTACTAACTTGAAAAATCGTCACAGATTTTGTATACTATGAAATCGTTAATCAATGACAGTCAATGATCAAAAGCGTGCTTGGCGTTAAATATCATTTTGTGTGTTCTCTTTGAAGTGAAAAGATGGCAGATAAAGAAAACAAGCGTACTCAAAATTTTAGTGCATTTGAAGAATCGACGTCGATCTCTCTAGTTGCTAAGTATAAAAACGTTATAGAGTGTAAGAAAACGGATGCAGAAAGTTCTCGGCATAAGAAAAATTTGTGGCTTCAGTTGGCTGAAGAATTTAATTTTATCAGTGCAGCTACACAACGAACAAGTGAGATAAATATAGGAATATTAAAAAAAGAGTCAAGAAAAAGTATGCTGACAAAACATGTTATGCTCAAGGCACTGGCGGTGGTCCATATAAAAAAATTAAATTGCAGTGCCTTTTGATATTCGGAATCTCATTTTCCGTCCACTTTTAAAAATGATTTTCTCTTGCTCGAAATATGCGAGCGTTTCTCCTTAAACCTAAAACCCAGTATAAAATCTCAATAAGGTATAAAAGTCGTATACAAATAAGTAAATAAACCTTCTTCTACTTTTCTTATCATTTCTATAAAATCCTCATCATCCGTTAACTCTTCAAAATAATCCACGTTTTCCATTGTGAACAATAAAAAGTTGTAAAATTATAGGTTATATAACAGTAAATTATAAGTAATGTCACATCATAATTTGAAGTTTATTCCATGAACTTTAGTTAAACCACCATTTTTGGTGGTTCAGAGAATTGCATAGTTAACTCATGAGTTAACCAAAATAATTCTTGACTACGTTTCGTACAACACTCTAATAGCTGTGATCGTGGGTTAACCATAGACATTAGGTTAACTCCGCTTCATACAACTGGCCCTAAATGTTCAACAAGATAAATGATAAATATATCTCTATATACATTTATTTTGTTACTTATCAATGGGAATCGAATATAATCACTATAAAACGTCAATGGCAAACCTAAATTATCAAATTCAAACAGAAAAACAGATAGAGCTAGTGAAATTGTATTGTCCCGTGTTTGGCCATAGGTTAACTCTCTGAGATGTATTGGTGAACTTTTCGGAAGCTTGGTGAACGTCTAAACTCTCGTATTACACCAACCTTTTGAAGTTAACCAATGGTTTAACCTACCGAGTTACAACGCACCCTAGGGTTGAAAATGTTTATTTAGAATATTTCATTATGTATAATATTCCCAAATATAGAAAAATATGGAGAGAAATTACAAAGCTATGGGCCTGTTAGAAGCTATATATAATATTCCCTACAATTTAGATGTTTACAATTGTTTTGTGCGATCAGCTCTAAAAAAGTTATGACGCAAACTTTTGCATTTCACGTGCTTCAACTCCAAGCTGTGCTTGCAAACAGGATCATTTCAAGAATTTAGAAAAGCACTCTAGATATACTTTCGTTTAAAAAAACAAAACAAAATTCAGTTACCCCATATTTTTCATTTCACAACAGCTTTCGGCCTAAATTCCCCGGACTACATCTTGTAACTTTTGTTTCACTATTCTTACTTTCAACGTATCTTCTCTCAACAGCTATATGGAATAGATTTCGAATAGACATACCTACTTTTTTCCCTTTAAATTCAACTTTATTTCTTAAAGAGATGTACGTTCGTTGTGAAAAATAATTTTAAATAAAAATGAAATATTTTTCACTTTGACATCGTAAGCCTGTAACGCAAAGTAAAATTATCTTCCAAGATATTAACTTTTTCCCGGATAAAAGGAATGACAAGTTCTTTAGTAATTTTCTTGGGAACACGAGACACTGTCTCATTCCAAATAATTAATGAGCGATTTTCATTATGATAGTAATACAGGGATGAATACTTTTCAATTTGGAGTTATTAAAATGATGAAAAACTGCCACCACTCGTGAAAAATTTTTAGATGAAAAAGAATTATTAGACGGAAAATAATTTTCAATTCTATCCATATCCTGAAGGTTAATTAGACACTTCTTTCTCCTCCTCAATTTTAATCACAAAAGGACAAAAAAAAGATGAGTGTAAGCCATACTTTACATTCTTTGGTCTGTATGTATGTATTTTGGGATGACATTCACTGAGAACACAAATATCTATTGTGCCCCCTTACTTCTACTCAGTTTCTGAGGAAAGTCTCAGAAACTATAGAAAAGTCTCGGAAACCTCAGAAACTAGTAGTTCCTTTAGTACTATTTCCCGGAGAACTTTTTCTCTCCAGTAATCTTCAAGGTGCTGTGCTCTAGAATTAAGAAGTGCTGTGCAATTGGAAAGTATGTGGATGGGATTTCTTCTTTCTTCTTTCACAGTGAGGTGACTATATTGTTCTCGCCTAGTTCCCGAGTTTGTCTAGGCATGCCCACACCACTTTGGGACATTACACAAGAGCTCAGTGCTTAAATGGCTGCTTGACTATCCTACATTATGATAATCCTTTGCCTTTTGTATCCTTCATCAATATTGAACTGATGACGTGAATTTCCGCTTGAAAAATACTTGGGATGCTTCCCAAGCTTTCAGAGTACATGGTTCCTGGCCCGAACACTCCTATCCCAGTTTCTTCTATTGCTTTTGAGCCGTCTGTGTATCATTGAATGGCATTCTTCCCAAGTCTGGTGAGGATATTTGGATCCCATTCCTTCTTGTTGCGTAACGAATTTATTCGAATAGTGATACTTTTTCATCATGCCGTCTTGTGGCATGTCCCAAGTTGTCTAAATTCTAGGAAGTGGTGGTTTTTTTTTACAATGATACATTGTTTTGTAGTTTCTGTTCTGTTTCTGATCAGTTCAATATACGAATTAGCTTGAAATCTACCAATATATTAACAAAAACTAAACAAAAAAAATTACCATCTTAAAAAATACATCGAATATCCTGTGGATGTGAATTTAATTTTTATCCTACACTATGAGAAAGTTCAATTTCACCACCTTTAAAGAGGCGAGAAAAGCACCTTTTCAACGGATAGCCGAGAAAATAAATTTCATGTTTCCACGCTAGCTGGCGCCCCAATTGACAAATTGAATCCAAATTGTTAATTTGATTGATATCCCACTCATAATAGCATTATAAGTGATTTCAATCACATCATTCAGAAGAAACAAAAACGAATCGCTCAAAATAAACAACATCAAACGTCAGTATAAAAACAAATTGTTAGTAGTTGTCAATGTCTGCAAATTCAATCATAAGTTTTCGTATTTTGATGTTTGTTTGAAGTTATGGAGCATGATTAACCAAAAAAAAGGTAGAACGTGTCGCGGGACATACGGTAGGAACTTTAGTTCCTTTTAAGCAAAAGTTATGTAATACATCTGACGTTATAGATAAACAATTTGCATATTCTTTGGTGGTTGAGTAGTAAGCACACCAGACTCTCACTCGGTAGACCTGGGTTCGATTCCCCGCGAGGAATTTTTTTTATTGTTCATTTTATTTTTAAATAATCATTCTGCTTGATATTAATAACGACAACAGGTAGACGTTTGAAATATTTAGCAGACTATTCATTATTATAGATAATGGTACGGTACCCTCCATGAGGGAGTCAGACTGGCAACATCTACTTATAACAGCATCGTATAAGAAACCGTAGCATTATACAAATTGGACATTCAAGAACTGTACGTTTACCACAAAATTAGTGGAAACATAAAATTGAATTGTAAAATTTTTAATTTGAAGTTATATTACAGTTTATAGAAATTTTTATTTTCTAGATTTTTTCCTAAGTGGGTCGTAGAAAAAATATGCTGCTCGACTCGTGTGGATTGTCCATATCGCACTTGAACGATTGAGCACTCCGCCTACGGCGTCGTGCTCCATCTTCGTCCTCGTGCGATATGGCCATCATATCCACACTAGTTGCACAAACTACAATTTCTTTCAAAATATGCCCTTTTACATTTAAAAACTACCTGCCAAATGTCAAATCAATTTATCCATCCATTTTGAAGTTATCGAATTAAAACATTCAAGTTTTCAAAATTTCAACACCCTGTATTTCGAAAAGTAGCTAGACCCCTTAATCGCGCAAAAAAAATTATGGAAATAATAGTAAAAATTTATCCGAAATTCAAGTAGATCACTAGCACTGCGAATACAAGCTTTGCATAGAATTTCAATATAGCATCGGTGGTTCAGTGGTTAGAATGCTCGCATTGCACGCGGGCGGCCCGGGTTCGAATCCGGGTATGAGCATAATTATTTATTATTATGAATCGCTGCTTCGTAAACGAGAGAGAGACTAAGGAGGCACAAGCACGCAAAAGCAAGGCACATAACGAAGCAATGTAACATAACGCAGCGTAACGTAACGCGTAACGGTCAGATCTTTTGCGTCGCGACCCCTGGTCGCTCAAACATAACCTGGCGTAAAGAACTAAAGTTCCAATAATGTGATGTGTAAGCGTTGAGTGTCAGGTAAATACAATTTTTATCCAACAATTATTGTGTAGGATAAAAACAGTACTGAATTTCATATTATACAAAATTCTTATATAAAGAATATTACCAACAATTATTGTGTAGGATGTGTAAACCATGGCAGTAGAGTGCCTTTCCAGGCCTCAAGAAGGCTTGAACAATGCGACTTTACCGCCTAGGTATACAATATACGATACAATATCCTTCATTACCGCTATGATTTGATCTTTTTCATCTTTTTTACTTTTAGGTGGGGTTCTGTCCTCTTGCTACTTTCAAATAAACCATGCATTTTTCTTTTCTTTGAATCTTCTGTTGAATAATCATCACTATCCATTTTGTTTATATTTTGTATTCAATTACTATTTATTTATATTAGTTTCGTGGTAGCGTAAGACCAAGATACCCAGATCTACTCTTCGGAGATACTTGATCTATCCAGCCACTTATTATACGAGGCTTGTTCAATTGAAACCCATCTTTGGTCCAAGAAAAATGTATTGACAAGTACAGTTACAAATAACTACCACTACAATTGAGGCACATATCCCACTGTTTCACCAACCGATGTATACCCTGCTTATAAAATTCTTGTGGCTGCTGCTGGAAGAATTCTTTCACAGCGTTTTGTACTTCTGCGTCCGACTGAAAACGGTTACCTTTTAACGTCTTTTTTAGTGGTACAAAGATGTGAAAATCACAAGGCGATAAATCGGGACTATATGGTGGATGCTCTAATATCCTCCATTTCTTTCGTTGCAGATTTTCTTTCACTACGTTGGCAACATGAGGTCGAGTATTATCACGTTTGGACGGATTGTTAACAACAAACGCCATTTTAAAGTCACAATACTTAAAATCGCTGTCAAAGATAAACGAAATAAACAGATCAGTGTGACGTTTGCATACACTACTAATGTTGGAAAAGGTCAGTTGAATAATTACAATTGTTTCCAAGGCTAACCTGACCAAAGATGGGTTTCAATTGAACAAGCTGTGTACTATTAGAGAGTTATTGAAACTTTTATAAGGTCAAGCAGTAATAGTGCTGTCCTTATAGTGACATATGCGCATACGCATTTGATGTTTTAAATAGGGGAAACATTATTAAGGTTAGTACTTTTCCTTATTTGTGCGCGATTACTGCAATGCACTATCCCGACTTTATTTCATGTTTCATATTTATATGTCACAATTTGTGGGTAATCTGTGTCATCTGTGACACCTACCTTAATAAAATGTCATTATAGAGTTCCATGTTTCAATAACTCCAAATTTCAAGTGTTTTAAGGTCGAGCACTATTTATTTAAGGTCATCACAATTACTGCAAGGCAGTAAATTCATGTTTCCAATAACTCTCTATTATTTTAAACATCTAGACTTTGAAAAGAAGGCGAAATAGTACATTATGTTCATGTAATAATTAATATTACAAAAGAGTTGCATACGCTATTTTTTCCACATCCGATAAATAATTAAGAACTAAAAATATTATTGGATGGATGTGGCTTTTACTCGATGAAGATCCATACTAAACTATGAAATAAAACAATTTAATTTGTTTAAACCTCTATTATATTATTTGAACTGAGTTCAATACATACTCATGGCGCGTTTCGCTAACACAGTAGCTTTCTCAAAGGTATAATGAAATTTTTTTTAAATTTACACAGTGCATGAATACGAAATTTGAGTAAGTATTGAACTTAGTTCGAATAACATAATGAAGGTTTAAAAAAATTGAATTGTCTTATTTCATCTTTTAAATATATTATATTTATTTTGAACACAACTGTGAATACTAGTATTTCTATGAAGAACGCTTCAAAATTGCAAATAATGGCACGTGTATTACCATGGATGTAGGAAAATTATGAATATTCTACTTATGTTTCTTTTAAACATAATATTTCTGATTAATCCGATTTCTTGAGAATTTATTTTAAAAGTTTATTTCTGGTCCCACTGATCTGGCAGTGGAAGGAATATTTACATTTATTGCTAGTCTAGAGTTCAATATTGTATTGGAAATGCTGATTTTATTCTGAACCGAATTTTCAATGTAGTCTTCCGCCACTTAATTGGATTTCCAGCCACCAAGCCGTTTCAATGCGGTAATATCACCACCAGCATCACTAATACGGTTGCAGATGTCCTTCGGAAACAATGCCCTGTATATAAATTCGGATCGGGAAGATTTAAAATGTTTCTATTTGCTTCCCAAGTTACCGAATTCATTATTACCAATTCATTGAATTGTGCATTTTCCATTAAAATAATCGAGGAACAAGATGGGGTATATTCAAATATTTTTTACCAATTTCGTAGTTTTTGCCGGTAATTGTGAATTTGACAAACAAAACGATTACATAGAGAGTCTAGGTCAAATGCACAGCATTCTTGATTGAAAAATTATCCCAACATGAAATTATGGGCATATAAAGACATGTCAAGTAAAGCCATAAACAATTCATTAGAAGGGCCTAATCGTTAAGAACGATGTTAAGTACAGAGAAGAAAGTGTTTCTGATGGAGCATTATTTTCGCTCATACGGAATCCGTCCACGTATAGCACAATAGTAGAAAAACAAGAAGATAGTACCTGAATATTACTAAATGCAGAGGATTTTATAGCTTAAATTCCAGCAGGACGTAGTAAAATTTGGGTACCAATGTAGAAGAGAGATAATTCCAATAATCAATTATCTCCGTGATCAGGATAATACCATGAGTTGACTTATGAATTATTGTTGAAATTGTTGTAAGCACAACTAATACACTACTGTAACAGGATATTGAGAAAATTTGACACCAATTTTCATCAATTGTACAGTTGGTTTTTATCTAAGATACGGTCAACTTTTCAGGAAATACCTACATACAAATTCTTGATTATGGCATCTGGAACGCTACCAAAACGTTATTGAAAAAATACATATGATAAATACGAGGATAAACCATTCATACTTAGCAGTCCATATCAGTTTATCATTCTTTTTTAAGTATAAGTAAGTTTTTTTCATTTTGTTTCAACAACTATTTTTCTCAGATGTCTTATCCTCATTGCGTTTATTCAGTTTCGGTTAAATAGAGTGCAATGCTCACTGCTTCCCATGTGATGGCTGATTTGACGTGTAAAGACGACCGCTGAAGTTGTGGCGAAAAATTGTTTAACAAGGTGAAAATGGTTGGATATCAGTGATAATAAAAAATAATATCGTGTACAAAATAAAGTGAGCTGGTTTTTATCCTTAAGAGATCTACAAAACTAGACTTTGTAGGTACGTGAAAAAATATTAACACGTCTTTAGATTACATCCAACTTCACAAATAACCTGTAAGAAATCTGGAATCTGTAATTTCATTAGTTTGCAAACTATGATGTTATAATAAAACTAATTGAATCTTGCCCTATGCGACATTGAGCATCACCCGTAGTTATGCTGTTTTGCTAGTTGTAATCTGTAGTGTCCTATTGTTATCCGCCCACCAGAAAAACATGAAAAATAAATGAGATGGTTCGAGTCCTAACTGGGAAGCACGTCTCAATGAAAGTTACTTTATTAGAGGTTAAAAATAGTTATTTATGATACAAGTGCGTGAAGTTATACTTTTGCGCACGAGTTGCGAAAATGCAAGGAATGAGCGTAGCGAGTGCCTTTTTCGCAACGAGTGCGCAAAAGTACTTCACGCACAAGTGTCATACAAAACTTTATCTACCAGCACATGAAGAAAAAATAAAAAAAATGTGCTCTGAATGTGTTAAAAAACATAAAATAGTTATTTATGTAACTAGTGTGTAAAGTAGGCTTTTTTTTGACGAATGTGAATATTGTCGCATGAGCCGCAGGCGAATGCGACAATCACATGAGTCGAAAAAAAAGGTCTTTACACACGAATTGCATGAAATATTTTTTCTACTAGCGAATATTTAAATAAAATACAAAAGTTTAATAGTAATTTTCTTTACGCACTAGTGCGTAAAGTAAGTTAAATTTTTCTTTAGAAGAATCTTTAACGCTATTATTAATTTCTAATAAGATATATTTTTTTCGTAAATACTCATGGATTTTTGGGGCAGTAAATCATTCGCAGCATTCTGTGCCACATCTAATATATTTGGTGGTGTATTTGCCAAGTAAACTGAGAGATCGTCAGAGGAATCCATCTTTATTTTTATAATAATCTAAAATAACATCATAGTTTTCTAAAAATATTCAATTCTTAAATATTAAACACAATTGCTTACCCTAGGTATAGTCGGAAGATCTCAATTTAAATTTTAAATGTCAGATTCAATTCACAAAGAAATGTCAGTCACTCACCGCCAACTTATGCCTATTTTCCGTATTATTTCCAGTACTCAATAATTTAACAATAATTATTACGTTACTTTACCAAATTCTATAGGTTTCTATCTCCAATTTATGAAAAAAACTTAGATTTAATATCCGTTTATTATACCTATTTTTTTATAAGACTAGATATCTATAACTACATACATATTGGAATTTTTTCTTTACGCACTAGTGCGTAAAGTAAAATTCTTTACGCACTAGTGCGTAAAATAAAGTTTTACGCACTCGAAAATGTGTCTAAAGTACGTACTTTACACACGGTAGTAGAAAAATGAATTTTCTATAAACAAATATATACACAACGAATTCTAATTATTTAAATTCACATTTACAGTAAAATAAGGACAATTATTTAAATTACTCATTATAACATTGGGTAATTTGTCTTTTTTTAAAGTAACAAATATTTTCCGCTATGTCTGACACTTCTGTCAAATTTACTGTCAGCACAAAAGTTTATACAACAAACGACTAAATTCAATGCAACTAGATAATCACGTAGCTAAAAAAGAGTGTTAAAATGAAGACCCCATTTAAAAAGCATTGGTCATTTACGCACGCTTTTGGGTGTTATAATGAAAGTCCCATATAAAAAGCGTGGTTCATTTACGCACGCTTTTTAACGTTTGTATAATGTATGATTTCACACATTTTTTTGGTTCGTAAATGCCCAATTTTAAAGGTGATCGTAGATAAACGAAATATATGCTGTAGGTACTATTGATGTGAAATAACCGGGAAATACACTCTCGGCTATTCAATATTTCACCTTTTTCAAGTGAAAGATCCATATAGGTTTTTATGTTCATTTTATAAATGATTGTACACTTGTTTAACGAGCAAGTAAATGCTTTTTGGAGACGTTACTAAAAGCTAGTATGATTTCTGTAACTTATCGAGTTGAATAATTATTTTTTTTTTATTGATGAACCATTTTACCTATGTAAAGCACACCTCAGCGTGTTTAAATCGAACTTTTTAGCACGCGCGTGTTTTAAAGTTACCGTGGCAACATCAACAACTCGAGAAACGAAGTCTAAATCTATGGTCTAAATCATGTCTAAATGACAATTTTTTCATCATTGATCTGACAGGAATAGTTTGTAACGTCAAAGCTTTCATTCGAACAATATTTAACTATGTCAAATTTATAAATTAAAATGGAAAGTGCCGTTGGTATTGTTTGAAGATTTTTCAAATCTTAGGAAATGGTATTTAAATTAATATTATTGACATCCACAGAACTCAATAACGTTGAACTTCCATCAAAATACAAAATAGTTTATGCTTTTCTCATTTCCATGACAACGCAAGGTATACATCATATACATCACGAATTCAACCATTTGACAGTTAGTTCTTAATTACATTCATTCCCATTACTTGTTGTTGTAGTAGTTATCGACCAGTATTTATAATTTCAAAGTGCACCAATAAAAAAAAATAGCGTAAAGTATTCGTGGATAACTGGTCTTTAAAACACTTGCTCTATTTCGAGCGTGTTTTAAAGACCTTAATATCCACTTATACTTTAATATACTATTTTGCATGAAAATTAAACAGGAATAGTATATTTACGAGTCTAGAGAATACGCTTTTTCCATGTGTTGCTGAAAAATGTGACTACCATGAGGTGGAAAGTGGGAAAGGAGATTTATTTGAGAAACGGTTTGAAGATTAGTCGTAGCCTGATGTTTTAAAACATGAATATGGTATAACTGAAGTGAACAATGCGATTTCCCAAACTATATTGGGTGAAACGTGAAATTATTAATTGACGATGCTTAACATTTTCAAACTTTATCACCGCAATATCACCTATAACTGAAACCAATATAAATAGTGTGAAATGAAGTTAAGCGCTACGTGTCTCACTCAGAGCGAGTTGTATAAAACACTTGAACTCGATTTAATGATGACTGATGTTTAGACTGATGTAATTGTTGATAATAAATACATCAATCAGCCACAGTCTAAACACCAGTTATCATTAAACCGAGTTTGGGGCCTATTCTGTAACCTAATTTAGAGGCCGTTAAAAATTTAACCGGCGCTAAAATCAAATCGGTATTCGCTAACCACATTTCCCTTAAAATTTTAAAGGATTCCTTCAAAATAGCCTGTTAAAACTATTATTTTAAGGGGGTGTTAAAGTGTGCCTTCAATATAATAACGGCAACAAGAATGGCGTATGTAGATGTCTCTGGTGAAGCCTTTATTGAAGAATTCATTGCAAACCACAGGAAGTAAGAAACATTGTTAGGTTATATTTGAAATAATTCAAATTAACAATCTTTATATATTATTCTTGGGCATAATTTAGATTACACCAAAAAAGTATTAGGGACTTGAGTAATTCCTTTCAAATACCTACTAATTTATTTGAAAGAATTTCTCTTTTCGAAGGAAGTGTCAAGAAAAATGTGAAAAACTTTATTGTTTTTCAGTTGATCTTGGCGCACGTTACATTTTTTATAACATTATAACTATAATACAGGGTATTTTCGAATGACACTTACAATGTTTGCATGTAGATACCTCTCGTAAACTTGGACAAAATGATGTAAGGATTAAGGGGTCTAGACTATTTACTTTTCGATATACTGGGTGCTGCAGTTATAAAAATTTAAATGTTTTAATTCGATAACTTTAAAATGGATGAATAAATTGATTTGACATTTTGCACGTGTTTTTAAATGCAAAAGGGTATATTTTGATCCGGTGGTGTACATTTGGAAGAAAATATTATTTTCCCCTCCCATTTTTTACGCCACTGGCATTTGGAGCTATTTTTATTTTATTGTGTATTCCTCAATGGTTTCCACGTGAAAAACGCATAACCTTCACATATCCAAAAATTTGTAGTTTTCAAGATTTTTAATGTTTTTATGAAGTCTGTAAGATCACTTTTTTCCAATGAACTTGAAAAAATATTTTTCATGTATTTTTTTAAATAACTACCAAACTACTAATGGTTAGTGGCTAGAATATGTAACAGGAACTAATTTGCATCTAAAACGTTGGGAGGAGATTGTTGAATATACTTTCCCAAACTTGAGATTTTATTCACAAAAGAATTGATGACAATAAAAAATGATACCTAATTACAAAGTTAAATTATATCCCATTCAAACATAATTTTTCACCAAGCAGCCAACAAATTTCAAGAGATGGGATATTATGCAAACGTTGTAAGTGTCATTTGAAAACACCCTGTATAACTCATAAGAATTGCATGCAAGAAACTAAAAACAGTTTATGTGGAGTGATAGTGATTTGTGGTTTACCATCAAATACATATTATGTTTTTCTTCTATCTTCAATAACTCTCCCTTCTTTTTTATTAAAGATTAGCTATTAAATGACAAAAGCGCTGTTGCCAGATACTCCAGTCGAAATTTTAAAGGAACCCTTTAAAATATATAATTTTTAAGAGTCCTCTAAAATGTATACTTGCAGAATAGAGCAGAATAAGGCCCGTTAAAAACTTATTTTTAATAGGCGTCTAAATTTTAAAGGATTAGTTACAGAATAGACCTCTTTGAGTGTTTTATACAACTCGCCCTCAAGTTGAAATATTGATTTCTAAAGGTGACGGAAAAACACTAAGCTATGGGCATTGGGAAAGTAACATTAATCATGTAACCAAAATCGAGAGCAGTTTTTGAAGACTACATGCCAGTTGGCACTGAAACTTATCATAATAACATCGTTAAACGTTGACTCGGAAGATGAACGAGATTATGTTCCTTTATACCACTTTTATTAAATATTAATAAATGTTTAAGGAATGTGATTATAATTAATTAATTAGGTATATTAATAGTGATAATAATAAGTCAAGGAATATAATAGAGTATAATAAATAAATTAAAAAGTAATTGTTCAAAATACAAGAATAAACATAAAATCACTGAAGTGCCAAACACGTTTGTACGTGATATTTCCACATAATTGAAACTACATTATTTATAAAACGCCATAAAATATAAACTCGAAATATAACTATACATAATTTTTGGGAATTCAATTATCTGAATTGGGTGATGGAGGTAGTTATATTAGGGTAAATTATTGACATAATCAGAAAATTTAAGGTCAAAAAAAATGTACAAACCGGGTCTCGAACCCGGCATGTGCAGATGGAAAACAACATTATGCGGCGCCTTTGCTCACTATGCTATGGGACCACATTATTAAACTAATAAAAAAACTATATAGCCCAAACATCCATGGACTCGGGACCTCGGTTTTACGTCTCCTCCGAAGTCCGAAAGACGGCATATCTACATTATACCTCGTGCTCATTGGTATAATGACTGCGAGCTGTGATATGCTACTCACCCTAGTAGTCTAAAGTGCACCCTAGTAGTCTAAAGTGTTTCGCTGCAGGCTGTACGGGCCCTGTCATGGTAACCCATCCAAGTACTAACAATGTCCGACCTTGCTTGACTGTAATTATCGCATCAAACGCGTTCCACTACAGTGCTGGGTCGTCGCCCAAAACAGTATTTAATAACATCAATAACAGTAAATTAGTGGGTAATAAAATTCCAAATAAACAGATCAACTCAAGTAAAATTGAAATTAAAGCTAACAACACCTTGTATTGCATGAAAACACAATGAATGAAAAGACTGGTGAGAAGTGGGTGTAAATTTCTGGTTCCCACGTGACGTAACTGCTCAGCTCGAACGCAATTTGAAGTAGAAATCAGCATACCGTGAGTAAGTGTATCGTGTGATAGAGTACGATGCGCAATTGAAAATAAAAATTGACCTGTGCAATCGTTCTGTTATAATAGTTTCAGAAAAAAAAATTGAATTTATTCCATCCTAAGCGTCCCCACTATATATAGAATTACTGATTACCTAAGTTTTATTTTGCTCTCGTTTTGTAATGTTGGACTAGTTGTACCAATATTTTGATGTATATTTTCCACAAGTTTGTCTAGCATAAAATTTTTTATTTTGTGGCCATAAAACCCTATATTTTTATAAATGATTCTCAGCGGTCCTTTTGAAATAAGACCCTGCAAACTGCTTTCAGTTACACTTGCCTAACCTTGGATAACATACTTCAACTGAGATTGCACCAACGAGAAATACAAGATTTTGAAGTTTTATGTGAATTTATTCAACAGTTAACTCAATCTCTTCTTGTTTGGTCACTACTATTTGTCTGACTGATGAATTATAACTTTGTAAAAGTTACTGATATAGGTAGATATAGGTGATCTATGGAATCTTGGACTATTAACTTTGCAGATATGTCCATAATATATGAGTGTGCAAGCTGAAAAGACCGTAAACTATTAGCAAAACAAAATCTAAGGCAAATATGCAACTGGTTCAAATAGCAAATGGACACTAAACTGCCAAAGAATAAATAACTTACCGTTTACATCCTGGTTTGGGACCATTAACAAATGGTGACCAAAAACACGGTCTAAAGTGGGACTTACAAGTTAATAACTTCAAGAATATATTGAGAGGACTATTGAAAATTCCACATTGAAAAACCTTAAAATTTTGTATTTCTTGTTGGTGCAATCTCAGGTTTCAGATCGCTCTGGGATCTTACCCTATAACTGATGTTTGTATACTATTTGCATAAATCGTGAATAGTGGAGTAAAACAGGTTACTATTCTAGAACGTCTTGAAACTACATCTAAACTTAGGAACTATTTGTTTTCGCTGTGATAGATGGTATTTTAATAAAAAATAAACTTGAGCTCTTTCTTATACCATAACATTTCAGTTTCTCTAATTAACGTTTATGACTAAAAGTATCGAAGACTTTTGATGAATTCACAAATATACAAATAGGTGAAACTTTTCTATTTAATGCTTATAATTGCGTTATGGCATCATCAGCAGAACGTTTTTTTTAAACCTAACTGGTTATTAGAACGTACATGTACACTTTTCAAGAAATTTATACACTCTATTTTTTATAAGTTTCTTGAAAACACTGACAAAAATCAGATAGAGCGGTAATTTTCGACCTTTTATATGTTGGCGTGTTTGTGTAGTGGTTTAATGATACCAATTTTCAAACAATTTGGAAATTTATCTTTCTGGAAGCATTTATTGAAAATATTTCAATATTCATTTCTCTTAGAGTTAGAGCGCACGAAAAAATTTGAGAAGATTTAAGGTTGATATCTTAGAAAGAAGTGGGCTGAGGAAGTTTTTTTATAGGAAAGATCCATCTTAATGTCATACGAGCAATTACCTCCTGAATTTTTTCGCATGAATTTAGAAACATCCTGTATATTAATTATCATTCAAATGAAAATAGTGAATTGTGTATTAAATACATTCCCGGACGACTATATAAAATGTTGGAAATATGCCTTTACCACGAGGTACACGTACCATTATTTTTTATTACCATCTTATTACCATGAAATCTGTGCTCCAATCACTGATTGTTCATTGTTGTGACAAAAGCCAAAGTTTCACTACTCATTTCTGTATAATACCTTACTGCGAGATACCACCATTGTTAGTAAATGGATATTTATAAGTATGACACTGGCAGTAATAACAATTAAATGTTATTCATCAAATTTACAGGAAGTTGAGATTAGTTTTGGTCATAATATTACATAATAAAATATTTATATATTCCATGATCACACGACGCATCCAACTGTCCCATTCTTTCTCTGACTATGATAGTTTAACAAAAAAATTTACTCACATTAGCCAATTGATCAAATCTTCCAAAAAGCTCATTCAACAGTCGCACCAATTCCTGAGCAGTACACTGGGAAGCCAAAACAGTAAAACCAACTATGTCCGCGAACAGTATGCTGAAACAAAAAAAAATCGTCACCAAATTTGTCCGTTAATTAATCAATATCATCGTTTTGAAGAGAGTGTTATAATAGTTATTTATGTACCAAGGGTATAAATAGATGTTTATGCCCTGAGAGCGTTTGTCGCCCGAGGGTATACACATCCGTTTATGCCTGCGGTACATACAAACTTTCATGTCATACTAGTTCGTTATTGCATTCCAATCTCAACACAAATCAGTGTTTAAAAAAATCCGGTTTGAATTAATAGGTGAATGTTGACAAACGTAAATGTCATAAAATCACAATAAATTTTATATGTGTCAAAGTTAGAAGTCAAAATGAACGAAGATTTTGGAATTCCTGACGAAATTATTGAAAAAGCAAAGAAAGCAACTGTAAATCTGTTGCCAAAAAAGTCTAAAGAAGCTTACGACATGGTTATTAAATAAGTTGAACAAAAAATTATTTCTCTTTATGCCCGCGCGGGCCATAAAGTGAACTTTATGCCCGCACATTAGCCCGCACATTAGATAGTTGGTAACTAAGCAATAAAAACACAATAATGAACTAGTATGACATAAAATAAAAAAATTATGCACATTTTTTATGAGATATTGGAAAAACTAATAGCATTTCTATTACTAGAGGCAAATTATTCTCGATTTTTAAGCCGATAAAATTACATACATGCGTTCTGTCAAGAATATACCTGGAATTGATCATTCAAAAATAAGATAAGTGGGCTGCCGTTTATACTAGCGTGAAGTTTGTCCGGTATTTGTCAATAATTAGTTTGCATTTCCTCATTTCGACAGCTTATCTAATAGTATATTGTACCAAGTGTCGAAAACGTTTCTTTAGTTACGAGTTTTCCAATGCGTCAGTGATTAAAGATGTTCTTTTACTTCCGTCACTAAAACAGCATCTAAAACATGAAGTTTGACATTCGCAAAATGTCACTTTAAACACTAAGTCGTGTTTAACACTTCGAACACTTCACTCTGTGCTATTCTCAAGACTACCTTAACAATTGTACAATTTTGAATACGAATGAAAAAAAGTTAAATATCTAATATGTAGGGAGGGTAGGGCAACACCACGGCTCATTCGGCTCCTTCTGCATCCTCTAGGAAGTCGCTATCATTACGTCAACCAGCCTCTGGTTTTAACATAGTTGATTTTGTACCCAAGAAGAACTTCTCTTAGCATGCTCGGTGTTCGCTAAAATTACGATTTTATGATAATGTCGAGCAATCAAAGAGGATATGCTTTACCGTGTCTTCTTTCAGTTCACATGAGAATATGTCTGATAGCCTCACAATATGAAGATGTTCGTTTGGTTGACTATATCCGGTCAGAGCCCCTGTAGCAAAACGTAGGTCGCGTAATTACTATCTGTAGAGATCCAATCTGCTCTGTAGGACAGTAGACTTTATAATGCAGCTCAAGAATTTTTTCACAATTTTAACTGTACTATTTTACAGCCGAAGCAAGCTCTGGATTCTAGTATGGATAGTAATGTATAACCATCGTCTCTGTTTACTTCTAAATATACTTGATGCATAAATAACCTAATTCCATATTGTAAGAGGTTTTGTTGTGTGTAAGTATGGAGTATATCAAAATGTATACAGATACTATTGAGGAAATCATAAATTCTAAGCATATAGTGCAAAGCCACCTTTAACCGTGTTGCAAAATTGTTAGAAATGTCGGAATGGTTCTGCACTATGGTACAGGTGGTATTTATATGGATATTATTAGTAGGTAGAATTGTTACAATTATTTTCCGTTTGTATGAAATATTCTGACTCCATAATCTCTCCATATTTAACCAAGTTTTTTGTATTCTTGAAGTACTGCAGGAGATTTCTGGCTTCGTTATATTGTATGGAATTTTATTTGCAAGTTACTTTTTGTTATTGACGCTTTCCGCTAGATAATTTCCCGCAATAGTTGCAGAATACCATCCGCCATATCGCTTGAGATCTTAGACATCAGCTCCAGTATTGGCTAATAAAATGGCCAACGTTCTTCTAAGGTAGTGTCCACTATACTCCTTAAAGTTCTCAAAATTCAGAAATTTAATAATTTTATTTGGAATTGAAGAAATCTTTCTCATCGTCACTTTTAGTCACTGTAAATTTACGAGCTGGCGCACGCTATCGCTCAGGTGCAAAATATTTCTTGACTAGTAAATGTCACTTACATCCCTTATAGTGTATATATATATATATATCCCTGCTGCTCGGTCAAAATAGTACAGGAATTCCTTGACTAGTTTGCAGTATGTTCATTGTGTCGGCATTCATAATTCATTGTGAGTTTGTTCACGCACTAGGCTTGCCACAATACTGAAACTATTGCATTGGCGGAGCATGCAGATTTAAAAAGTGATTGTAGTATTATCTCATAATGTTATTTTTATTTACTATTTTCAAATTAAAGAGTATACGAAAAAAACTGGAAATTTCATTTATTATCACGCGAAATATCTAAATGATGATTCTGGTTTGAGTAAAACATTAAAGCGGTTGCCTTTAGACTTTACAGAAAAAAATAATCTCAATATTTTTGTTATTTTTTGGGAAATTTAACCACAATATTTTTTATATATTTATTTTAACGTTTCGGTAGTGTTCCAGCTACCGTTTCTATCTCACACTCAAAGAAATTTAAGAGCTGTATTTCAAAATGATCTCTTATTATTTGTCTATAAGCGATTTACACGTGATTGTACTATTCCGTTCAAAAATTTTATTTATATTAGGTATATTTGAATTAACTAATACCTATGCCAAATTTTATTTATTATCACTCAAAATATCATAATGATTCCGATTTGAGAAAAAAGATTTAATACACGTTTGACACACTTCATTGCTCTTAAATTACGCACATA
>CAJUYG010000297.1:371355-417261 GCA_910591675.1 Galerucella calmariensis
ATATATGGGTACCATATACCTTTAGTTAGGAGGTAAAATATTGACTTATTATTAGGTGGTCGTGGACAAAATTATTATTTCCCGACCACTTATAGAAAAAATATTTTTCCTTACACATGTCCTAAGTGTTCTTTTCTCATTCAAGATCTTTTGCAAAGTAGTACTTTACCGCACACAAATTCTATCTTACATTCTTCAGTGTATGAAAGAAACAACTTCGTTATCGAAACGCGCGTAAGATAGTGTAAAGTGTTAGTGTAGTGGATGGTAACGTGAACTTTGTTAGTGTTGGTGTAGTTGAAGCGTACACTTCAAATGACCAAATGACTAAGAAGTTAAGAAATTTATCAGAATTCTGCTATAATTGAAAAAAAACGTATGTTTCAATATTTTTCAATGGCCCTGGTATAAGCCTCATTCAATGAATGTCAAATAATAATAATTAATTTGTTGACATGTATTTAATAATAAATGTTTCTTGATGTTAACTTTTGGGTTAACCACTATTTCCACCGGATTCAAAAAGTTCTCCGCAGTGGCTGTATGTCGAAGTACTTTTTTAATTAACGGCGGATACTGGTGTTTGGCCAAATAATGTTCAATAAGTCATTTCACTGTAACTAACTCAACTTGTCTTCATAATCATCCATTTGATTGTTGGTAACACACGACTGCCTCTATAACTTAATTTTTTTCCTGTTTGCTTCCATAAACATTGAAATTAAAAGTCAATTTTTCAAATAGTAACGTTTGAATAGAAAAACGTCTTAGCATTCACATTGTTGCTAAGTATTTGATTTTTTTGTACTTATTTTATAAAAAATTATCCAATTTTCACGGTTTAATGAAAAACCGACATTCCATTTCATTTATTATCTGGTCGTAAATGAATGGATATGTATAAATATACTTATAATTACATTACACCCCGTTGGGTGTCGACTCCATTGATCCCTAATATTTCATCCAACAAACTATAACGACGGTTATAAAATTCAAGCCAGTACAATTGCATTGCACACAAAAAGGATAGGTAATCAAATCAAAAAAGGATTAACTCATTTTTAGTTTAGAAAATCATGAAAATGATAGGCATACACAAAGGACATGCAAAATGTAATTAAATCGATATTTGTTTTGAAATTGAATAAAAACATTTGAAAGCTTTTGTTTTTGATAAGTTAAAATCGTGAATTTAAATTTATTGAGCTATCTGGAATGGGATCCAGTGAAGCGAATGCTCCAGGAACTGTTTTATTAAAAATAGCTCTTTTTTGCTTATTTCGGAAATGTTCTTAATACGCGTTCAGTGTTATGATTATTTTTGTTTTAAAATGTGTCTGTCAGTTCTGTAATTTTGTATATTGAAGTGTGTATCTATTAACAACAACTACAATGATAAATCATGAAAAAAACCTGGGTAAAAACTTATTATACTATCCTGATAACGCAGGTAGTTGATTATTGGAACTTTCTCTTTCTAACACTGGTAACCAAATTTGACTACAATCGGCTGAAATTCTAGCTACACATTCATCTGCATTTAGTTGTATTAAAGCACTTTCTTCGATTTTTCGTCTTTTACTTTTGGAATCTCAATCTTATGTGCACCGAGATATCTTACTTAAAGAGTTCCCTATCTTTAATATAATTTTTGTGTTCATTTATTCGGATTTTAAATGGTCTAGATGTTTCTCTTTAATAAAATTTCTAGTATTCACAGGATATCTGATGTAATGCAGTTTTTGGAAGGTTGTTCTTCATTTTTAGTTAGTATAGATTTCAACGTAGATATTAGATTTGACGGTATGTAGTTGGAATATTGAATTGATTAACAATTTTCTTCATTATTACTGATAAACGCTTAACATACGGTAATGTTGAGTTCTTAAAAGATTTATTAGATTAATCATTATTATTATCATTGTTATTATGGGTATTCGGTATTAATAATGAGCCATTCTCTATATCCTGTCGCGTAATTATGGTTATTTTAAACTGACTTCAACAAAGTTTTCTTTCGTGTGAATTCATTACCATTAGAACAGATGATTTTGACCCTGTCGTATAAAGAATTTACTATCCCTCTTTTTACGCTTATAGAAAGATTGAATTCAAATAGTGAGTGTTGTTTTACGGAAACACTTGTTTCGCACCCTGTAGATATTTTATTGAATATCACCCTCATGTATTAAAAATCCCATATGAAGCGGGATCTTTCCGGCGAAAAGATCCCGCCAGTTATTGAACATTTTCCTGTAGGTCAGTAACCAAATTTTAAAATTCGTTGAAATGTCGCGATTTGGATAAGATTGTTATTTTCACATTGGTTTCACGCGGCAGAGAAGCAGATTTTCTGCCTTGGCTATATACATATAAGGGTTGTTCGTAGAACAGTCATAAACTATCAGAAACCGTCAGAGGCATTTGCATTTAAAAAAAAGCGTTCGTAGAAACAATTTGGCAGTTGGTGATTTAAAAAGAGAGAAATTTGAAGTTTCGAATCAGTTGCCAACTACCTCTAAAATGTGGTTTAGGTCTAAACAGAACAAACCTTCCTTAAATGTCGACCATAAATTCCATTTATAGAGTTATTCAATCAGGTGAGTAGGAGTAGATTTTAATAATTGAATGCCATGTGTCATGCTCTCTACTGCCAAAATTGTCCACTCTTCCGTAGAACAAAAATTCCCGATCTATTTACAATGGATCACATACGTAATTTCAGAGTTTGAGAAATTTCCAATCGATTAGAAATTCCTTTTTACGAACAAAGCTATACTTAGTTTCATCGCCTCGGCTATCCGCTTACTTCTCTGCCTAGTTAAACTGTTTCGTAATACAGAATTATGATTGTTCTACGCTCAATTTGGGAAGATATAAAAGAAGTTGTGGTAATATTTCCCAAAAAAAATTAACAAAAAGAATATCAGTGATTATTCAAATTCCATTACATCCAGGCATGACAAAGTGTTGTAATTTGCATTCGATCGCTATATACAGGGTGTTTTTAAATGACACTTACAACGTTTGCATGTAGATAGGTCTCGTAAATTTTGACATAATGATATAAGTTTTGATGGATTAAAGGGCATATTCTGATGGAGAAATATGATTCAATTATTGATCCAGTGCTGTACATTTGGGAGAATATGTCACCTTTCCCCTCCCATTTTTATGCCATTGGAATTTGAACCTATTTTCATTTTATTTTGTACTTCTCAATGGTTTCACGTGAAAAACGCTTAACCTTTACATACCCAAAGAATTGTAGCTTTCAATATATTTAATGTTCTCATCAAGTCTGCAAAATCACTTTTTCATAAGAAAATCACAAGTTTGGACAAATATTTTCAACAGTGTTCTCCCAATGTTTTAGATGCATTGCTTTTCCACAAATTAGTTTCTGTTGCATATTTCAACCATCAGTAGTTTGGTAGTTATTGAAAAAATAAATGGAAAATATTTTTTTTATACGACAGTGCGTCTTAACCCTACTTTCCCGCACGCATTTTAGCTTTGAAAGTGTCACTTTCCCGCACTAGTGCGGGAAAGTAATATTATGCAAATTTTGACCCTATTAGATAGCTTTTCACTTCGAAAGTTATAACTATTGTTGCAACAGGTGAATAAATAGTCCATCAAATAAAATCTACGTTTTCTAGCTTTTTGTTGCATTTTTAATTTTTTGAAAATATAAAATAATGAATATATTTTGATATAACCCTGTACATTCTTTAAAGTAGTGTCATAAAACAACTATCAAACCACCCAGTTTTGCTATAAGAAAAATATATCAAATAAAATTCTTTCATCTACAAATGACTTAAAACCGTTGCCGTCACCGTGATCGTCATCTTTATGTGACCTGCAGCCGATGCCTTCCTCATTAACGTCATCTACTTACCAGTTGACACCAAATAACCCCACTGGACCGGCAATTTTAAGTAATTTACAGGATGCAACAAATTGTGTTTCTAATATTAATATTTATAATAATAGTTTTTGGTTTAAGTTTTGTATATCTATGTTGAAATAAAATAACTTTTGAAAAATGGGTTGGTATACTTTTTTTATATACGGCCGTAAAAAAAATAATGTTCCTAACTTATGCGTAAAGTGTCTTTCCCGCCCTTGACCACTTGCCCGAACTCCGCGTCGTTCGGGTCAACCAGGGCCGGATGCTCCCGTGTTCCATTTTCCGTCCGTCGTGCGCATGACGTCACTCAAGACCTTTTTTATATTGCTGAGATAGCAGTTTTGTATGTTTTTCTCAATTTACGCGTTTATTTAATTAGTTACAAAAAAAAACAGTAGATTTGAATTATGTTCCAAATGAGCTGTTTTATACCCTGATGACATAAAAGTTTTGATATTTGTAATACTTATCACTCAAAACTCTTTTTTAACACTGTGAAATTTCTCTTAAGTAGTATAAAACGCGATTTTCATGAAAACGGTGCAAGATAAAGTAAACTGATAGAGAAACTAAATTGTAGAACACAAAATTTACTACAACACTAGTCTAGGAGGGGAATGCGAGATTGAATAAAAACGCGAAAACACTTTATAAAAAGAGGACTTTTATTCATGCAGTTTTTACACCGGCATATTTCTTCATTTAAATAGTTTCAAAATAGTGAATACCGGATTTCAAGATCAAATTTCATTTCCCACATATCACATATTCTACATTTTATTAATATTTAATAATTAACAACTCACTCATTATTTTTCTTATTTGTTGGGAATTGAAACACAATATTATGTTTTTGTATTTTCTATTTCGACGTTTCGGTAGCGTTCCAGCTACCGTTGACAAGATGAATTAGATTTTTAAACAATTTTTGGTCCCTATCAGACACAACGAAAAAATTTGACAACTACCCAATCAATAATATTTTGAACTTTGTTGTCAAATTCAAGGTTCATTCACAGTAGATCATATCTCTGGTAAATTGTAAAATATTTCATTTTATGACATTGTAACAATATGATAGTCTACTAGGAATGGGATCCAGTGAAGTGCACGTTCTAGGAACGGTTTTATTGGGATAGCGCTTTTTTGCTTATTTCGGAAATGTTGTTAATAAAGCGCGTGTAAAGCCTGTGTAAAAACTGCATAAATAAAAGTCCTCTTTTTATAAAGTGTTTTCGCGTTTTTATTCAATCTCGCATTCCCCTCCTAGACTAGTGTTGTAGTAAATTTTGTGCTCTACAAATTAGTTCCTCTATTAGTTTTCTCTATCTTGCACCGTTTTCATGAAAATCGCGTTTTAGTACTTCGAAGAGAAATTTCACAATGTTAAAAAAGAGTTTTGAGTGATAAGTATTACAAATTTCGAAACTTTTATGTCATCAGGGTATAAAACAGCTCATTTGGAACATAATTCAAATCTACAGTTTTTTTTGTAACTAATTAAATAAACGCGTAAATTGAGAAAAACATACAAAACTGCTATCTCAGCAATACAAAAAAGGTCTTGAGTGACGTCACGCGTCTTATTAGGGACCGCCCACTCGTGCGCAACATCCTATCTTCGGTGTGTTTATATCGTGGGGTCAACTGCGGTCACGTGCGGGAAAGCATCACCTTCCGCACTCATTAATTATTAAAAAGTGATGTTGCAGACTTGATGAAAACATTGAATACCTATCTTGATAACCACAAGTTTTTGGATATGTAAAGGTTATGCGTTTTTCACGTGAAAACCATTGAGGAATACAAAATAAAATGAAAATAGCTTGAAACGCCAGTGGCGTAAGAACTGGGAAGGGAAAAGTGACATATTCTTCCAAATGTACACCACTGGATTAAGAATTGATGCTTGTTTTCTCATCAAAATATGCCATTTTACATTTAAAAACAACCTGGCGAATGGAAAAACAATTTTTTCATCCATTTTAAAGTTATAAAATTAAAACATTTCAATTTTCATAACTTCAACACCCCGTATTTCGAAAAGTGAATGGGCTGGACCCCTCAATCCTTATATCATTTCGTCCAATTTTACGAGATGTGAGTATCTACATGCAAACGTTGTGAGTGTCATTTGGAAGCACCCTGTATATACAGTGGTCGCATTCAAGATGAAGACACCCCCATATTTTCGCTTTTTGAAAGATTACAGATTTTATTGTTTGCAGTCAACTACGATTTCAAAAATTGAGTCGCTTTTCGATATTTTGCTTCGCGTTGAAACTATCGAAAAAAAAATATTCTAAAAAGTTGTTCAGGATACTATTTTAACCCCACATAGCGAGATTCATCACAAAATTCGCATTTTAAATTTATTTGGCCCACACACATTTATTATTATATATAATATCCAACTAAAAATTATCCTTCTTTCTATAATAATTGGACAGCTACAGTCACTCTACTTGTTTATAATCAGTCAAGACATTTATTAAACTCGCCATTACGACTTGGGAATTATCGAAAGTAACCGGTTATAGTAGATATTTTCCAATATTCCATCACCGGCATTGTTAGAGATTATATTTAATAACCGGCAATCATTAATAATCACCAGTTTATAACACCAGAAACATACTCATTATTCTTTTTGTTATATTTGGGAATTAAACTACAATATTTTTTCTATTTTTATGAATGTTTCGATAGCATTTCAGCTACCGTGCTCAAAAAAACATTTTCTCAATTTTGTACCTATCTGGATGAGTTCGACAACTAGACAATCGATAATATTTTCAAGTTTCAAGACTGTAGATTATATTTTTGTTAAAAATTATTGTGAATGAAGAACTATACTTTGTAATGACATCCTAATAGTATTATAGCTTACTGGGAATGGAATCTAGTGAAATACACGATCTGGTAACGTTAAAAATATAATATGAGATTGTGGTTTCCATTCTTCCTGCTCTACTATTTTGAGCGTTTCAAGATGACCCATTAGAAGGCCTGTTAAAAACTCTGCAGTTTAAAGTACTCTGGCTCAGACATAAGTTTGTTCTCAACAGGTTGTAGTTTACCAGGAGTTCCTTTGATTGCCCTAGCCTAAATTTTGGTTAGATGTTCTCCTTTTTTCGGCGTTGCCTATTCCTTCTAATATTACACTGGAGGTGACACCGCAAAATGATTGTCGCACCCTCTCCCTCAGCGAGTCCTGGAATACACAGTAAGGTGACGATGTTGTTCTTGCCTAGTTCATTGAGATCACCATGGCGTTCCCATACCATTTTGGAACTGATGGCGCGAGAGCTGTGATTTAATGGCTGCTTGGCTATTCGACATGACGGTAAACCTTTGTCTCCTATATCTTTTATCAATATTGAACTGGGGAGAATTTCCTATGGCTTGATTTTCCGCTTACAAAATCTTGGGTTTTTTCCAGTTTCTACTATTGCTTTTCAGCCGTCTGTATACATGGTACACCATGAGTTTTTATCAAAAGTTCGTATGGTCAATGGGAAATATTACCTTGATGCGACGATTTGGAAATAGATCATATCGTAATTTGTTGATCAAAACAACAACTTAGATCTCGCCTCAGAATTCCGTTTTCACTAGATGTTTATCACGATTGATCAAGAGTGTACGGAGTGTGGATGGGTGTACATTATTCCAGTAAATAAAGGAAAAAAGTTAACATTAATTACGCCCTATTTTGATCTTCCGGTTGGAAGTTGCATTTGGTACCTCATTAAACATGTGACAAAGTTCTGCATGAAAACGCGTGCAAGGGCGGAGAAAATGGCCCCAAAAGACCAGAAAAATAGGTTTTCAGTCAATATCTCCTAAAATATGGCAGTTAGAGATTTTTGGTTCAGATAAAAATTAAAGTTCAGTTAATTTTCTACAAAAATGGTCCCCATGATTTTCCTCGAAAATTTGACCGGTTTCGTGAAAAACGGCACCAAGCGCACCTCGAATAATCAGCTTCTGTGCTGTATGCCGGAGAGCACAGTCCGTGTATTTACACATCAGCGGGGGACAAATTATTCAATAACTTTGTGAAAAATGCATATTTTCTCATGATTCAAAATTCATGTGAAAGAGGAATTCTGCTGCTATCATACCCTGTGAATTGAGTCACGCTTGACTCTTTTGGCCTTATCGGAACACGGGTCAAACTTTCTGCTCCCGGGCAATTTTGACCTCGCCAGGAATTTGTTCCTATTTTTTTGTATTGCACTAATTTACTCAAAATTTTCTTGATTATGGGTCCTCATAAGGTCCTTTGTCATCACTGAAATTTGTATACCCTAATTTTTTTTAATTTTCATTTAATCGTTGTTTATTGAATCCCAAATTTTCGCTGTTTTTGGATCGTGGGGAAATTTTGTGAACAACCATCAATTAAAAATTTATACATGATCCGATTGGTCTCTAGGATCATTTGAAAGCTAAGAATGTCTACCTTCCGATTGTGCAATTACTTTTTTTGACGAATTCGTCCATTTTTCTATAAAATTAGAAAACGCGAGCTCAAGGAAAAAACGCACTTTTTTTGGTGGTTTTTTTCTCCCTGCTCTTTATTTCTAACATTTTAACACCTTAACTAGAGTAATGGGGGAATTCCCACCTTTCCATCGATGTATATAAGTCATACCTTTGATACCCCGGGAAAAAACCAGTATATCTAAATGTATGCGCTATAATTTATTACTTTCATTCCTCCGTCGTTCGCCGCGCGTGTGCTCTACGTGGCGCTCGTGTCGTCTGCTCATCTATTTGTGGTTCGTGTGAGTCACGCCAGTGTTCGAATTATAAAGACAGCGATAATATGTTATCCTAAGAGGTAGAATTAGAGGGAACTGTAGACTCAGAAGAAGTTGTTGACGAGGAAGAGCTAGAGGAAGCTCTAGACCCAGAAGAAGTTCTTGACCAAGAATCAGATGATGACTGGTGACGAACAGATTTATGTCATAATTGCAATATATTTTTATATACTTTTTTCATCAATTCACGGACAATTAACCGGCGAATCTCTTGTACTTTTGTTAAAAATTTTCTATGTAATATTTCAGTCTATAATGTATTATTCTTGTATCATTATATTGGGTTCTCCCGTTGATAAATAAATAAATAAATAAATAAAAATATATTCTTCCATAATAAATGAAACATGGAGAACGTTTATAACTCGTTATTCCAAAAACCTCAATCAGTCTGGTTGCAAAAAAATTTGCAAAAATTTGCGGAGAATCTGCAAGAAATTGTTGCTGAGTATTATGGGTAAATATTCTTCACTCTTGAGGCATTTTCAGTTTCCCTACCAAAAGCCTAATGAACTTCAAATTTTTGTCACATGTGCAAAGCTGATTTTTCCTAATAAGTATATCTTGAGGCCTCATCTGAGAGGAAAACAAGACCCTCAGAAACATGAATATCCATCAAAAGTGTCAGGTTACAGGGTTTCTCATTTATGGCACCGAGGATTTTCCCAATCTGTAAAATGAGGTGGCGCCATCTACAATTGGTTTCCACAATCCGAAACATGGAAAATAATGGATTTCCAACACCCCCCAGCTCAAATTTTGTACAAAACTTGCATATTTCACAAGTCTCGAAATTTCCGGTATTTCAACCCGATTTTTTTGGAGAAAATATTAATGTTGCGAAAAAAGTCATGAGGACCATTTTTGTAGAAAATGATCTGAACTTCAATTTTTATCTGAACCGAAAATCTCTAACTGCCATATTTTAGGAGATATTGGCTGAAAACCTATTCTCCTGGTCTTTTGGGGCCATTTTCTCCGCCCTCGCACGCGTTTTCATGCAGAACTTTGTCTCATGTTTAATGCTGTACAAAATGCAACTTCCAATCGGAAGATGAAAACAGGGCTTCATTGATGTTAACTTTGCCTTTTTTTCCTCCTTCATTTACTGGACTGCATGCAAAGTTTTACCATTCAACCATCATTCATTTATATTTATTTTTATTTCAAAACTGAACCAAGCCTTTAACATGCTCGATCGATCATAGATCAAAACAATCCTAGTACACGGATAATGTTACATCCAAGAGGGTAAAGTGTTATATATGTGGAACCGGTATCGACGAAGCGTCATACGCAGCGATCTATTGATTATTATTATGCACCTCTCCTTTTAGTTTTATATATTTACAATGTCAATAGTTAGGCTACTTTCGTAAATAAAGATTTATATTAGATCACTGGAAGAGGCTATAACAAAAAGCGCTTCAAGGATTGGAAGCACGCTGTGTATTAGTACTGTAATGTTTTTCTTATTTATTCAAACAGTTTCTATCGTGGGATGAAATTTTACGCTCACTATGGCTAATTACTATTGGTTTATTGAAGATACACTTACTAATTTACTACTAATTCATCTACACTCGGTATAATACTTATCCTAATTTATCTTCAGCACCTAAATATTGCACTATTTATATTCACTAATTCACTATCTATTCACTCACTGTACACTGAAACTGTTCACCGATTCACTTGTATATTGAAAAACTATCCGACTCACTCAAAAACCCGCGTATAGACACTGTGTTATTCATAAGATGCGATATAGGGATTCCTGTACAAAACTGTCAAACGCGAGCTAACTTTTTTACCAAATAGCGTTCATAAAAAATAATAACATATTCGGAAAGGTCGTTGGAAAATGAGTTAAAATGCATTTTCAATTCTCTTAAAAATGTACTCCTTTATTTCGGCCCACAGTGTACATATTGATGAAATAGTATTTGAAGAGCATAATTCACAGCTACTACCAACGCCTACTACTATGAAAGTTCACCTTCATATGGATAAGATTAAGGTTGATGCGGATTAGAAAGGTAAAAGTATTAACTTTAAAGATTCTTCTTCAACTTTATATAAAAAATGTACTTCACGTCATCATTTCTTATGCATGAAACTCCTAAAAACAGCTTTTTCTGTTACGCTACCGTTTTATTGCAGAAGTTTCAACGGAATTTCGAGGAAAGTTTTTATATCTACCATAAATGACTCTTACGTATCTAGAATTTTAAGTTAACCGGAGAGTTAGAGCGTTATAAATTAATATTTGGTTCGTAACCTTTTTTTTTACTGACCAGAATATATATATACACTGTACGAAAATTTCTACAAAAAAACTAAATCCTCATAAATTTCATCCCTACGTTCATGATTGAAACTGTCAGTTTTTCCGAGTAATATGAGAATACGGGAAACAGTGTATAGGTGTAAATGCAAGCATTCCGATATTTCCATATGCTTCAGACTAGTACTAGATAGACCCTTATGACAAAAATTTTGAACATAACTTATTGAAATAATCTACGATTTTCATAGAAGTGATGAAATAAACACAATGTTGAAATACAGTTTTCTGTTTTTTATTCGAGAGCCAGATAAATATCTTCAATTGGTTCCTGAAAACAGATTTTATTATCATTAACCGTCGCTTGGCTTCTGCTCTATGTACATATGAAGTGCATATAATAATAATATGAAGAACTTCTTTCGTACAAAGATTAAGTTTTTGAAATTGAAAAATTACAAAGATACTTATATTCAAAAAAATTACTCATTTTCCTGTTTTTCCAAATTTACTTTCCCAATTAGGTATCCGATCAAATCACTCGATCCTTCATTTTTTTTTAAATAGTACTTTTCACGTTAGGTGACTAAAACTAAAAAAAGTACATTTTTTTCGTTTCAAATGTTTATAACAAATTGACTACTGAAAAATATTTGCGTATCCAAAAAATATAAAAGTTATACTATGTGATATGACGTCTTTTATGTCATGGATCACCCGTTTTCTACTAGGTTTTTTATAGAAAATGTTTTCCATTAATACGTATAATGAGATATGTAGCTATTTCGTGAAAACTAATTGAAAATCATACATCACATCAACTCTAAATTCAATTATATGTATTTTTCTAAAAAATTGGTAGTAGTTATAACATCTTTCGCTGTAACGCACACTGTACAGAATAATATTTTAATTGAGAAGCGGTTGTGTGAATTAATGCGCGTATAATTTCAGTAGTTTCCATTTTCCGGGTCATAGGGTCGTGCTTCATTTCGATTGGAAATTATACGAAACAGGAACTGAAAAATAGTTATATTATGGTTCTATTATACAGGTTCGGCTGATATTTATGTATGTAGAATCTCATATAGGAGATTGGTCGATTGGTCTCGACACACTCTCCAGAGGGAATGCGACATTTCGCTCACCCACAGAAGGGCAATACGGAACATAATGTTATAGATGCAAATAAATGTAAATACAGGGTGATTCATTACTAATTGGAAATAATTTAATAGTAGAATCCTGACTTCAAATTATGAAGATTCCACCCAAAACACCTGAATAAAATGTAGCTCCTTAATTTGAAAACTATTTGTGCTCAGTACTTTAAAACTTTTTTATGTATTTATTTCATATTTGGTAGAAAGTGTAGACAGTGTACACCTTACTAAATTATATTAAACAAACGTTTCTGGCTACTACCAAAGGCGTACGACAGGGGTTAATCGTTCCCAAATTCTACGACACTGGCAGAATAGAAATAATAGCACAATTTTTCGATTCTCCAATACTTTTTACGTAAATAGAGTACTCTTTTTCCATAACGATAAAGTCAATATTTCTCGAGCTATTTTAAGTTAAACATGAAGCTGCCCAATTTTGATGTGTAATAACTATGTCGATGTTTTGGACCAGTGAATTGCATTTAACGCGCAAATGAAACTTCAATCCGTGTCAACAATGTGGAACACAACTATTAAATGAACGGATGGATCGAAAACAAATTGTGGTTCTTATAATATAATATAAATAAAAGTACCTACAATTTTAATAACATATCGTAAATATCAGAAACGAACAGTGCCTAAAAACCTTTTATAACAAATGTTCTATGTCACCCCCGTTTACTTCAATAAGCTTATTAATTTTTTGGCTAAATCATCTCCTAACCTTGAGAAATATGTTAGGTTGGGCAGCTTCATGATCAACTTAAAATATCTCGAGAAATATTGACTTTATCGTTATGAAAAGAGAGTACTTTCTTTACGAAGAAAGTATTGGAGAATCGAAAAATTGTGCTAAAATTTCTATTCCGCCAGTGGCGTAGAATTTGAGAACGATTAACCTGTCAATTGCCCCTGTCGTACGCCTCTGGTAGTAGCCAGAAACGTTTGTTCAATATAATTTAGTTGGGGGTACAGTGGACTACACTTCCTGCCAAATATAAAATGAATACGTAAAACAGTTTTGAAGTACTGAGCACAACTAGTTTTTAAATTTTTAAACAAAATACCCTGTAACTAAGTAAGCACTTACATTTTATTTAGGTGTTTTGGGTTAAATCTTCATAATTACTATTACTACTATTAAAATATTTTCAATTAGTAATGAATCACCCTGTATAATCGATGATTAGACCATGGAACTTAGGCAGCAGATGGCTCATTGGAGGAGAAAGTTGGAGAAAGATGAGAAAGTTGGTATTGGCCACTTTAACCCTGTATAATTTTTGTTTAAGAAAAATGCGCATTTAAAAATACAAATCGACGTGTCCTAGCATTTTTCTCAACACACCCTCATTTATTCGTTATGGAATTTATTTCATTTGGCTGTTCCACACAGTACAGACTGTTTCTATAGACAATAGCCATAATTTCATGCCAATACACTTGCAGATGTTTCAGGGTTTTTATGAACATTTAATAGAACATTTAAAATTTAATCTCCATTCGTTTGCTTTTCAATCTGCCAGACCTTTTAGTATCCTTTACACTACCAGTTTCATTTTGAAATAGTTTTTATTCTGGTCACTGTAGGTCTACTTACAGAAGTGCATTAAGGATTTAATTCGTTAAAAAGATGAACTGCTTCGTAATGGGAACGTTTACGATCCTCATATTTTACAACATTAATATTTTGAATCGATGTTTTCCCGATAAATGTGCCATTATTCTCAATTTACTTTTTCAATTCGAAATCAGTATCTTCAAGATGTCAGCGCATTGCATACTGACGTCGAAGTCCTTCAACATTCCCTCTAAAATATGTTATTTTTTCCACTTCTAGCTGTGGAGTTGAAAATAAAAAACATTATTGTGGTTTGATTCCCAAGAAATAAGAGAAAAAATGAAAATTATTGCTTGTTTTAGCCAACTGAGGAGTTGAATTTCTCTATTAGTGGTTAATAGTTTTCTATTATTAACCTAGGTCAATAATGGACAAATTCAAATATTTTCAGAATTCAGGTAAGTAGTTCAACAAAAACTTGTGCAACCTAATTTTGTATACCCAGGAGATTGTCTTTAACATATTTGCTGCTTGAAATTACCTATCAAGATAACATTATTTGAATAAAAATGCCATTAGCTTGAAATTCGCGCTCAGCAAAAATGACCGATGACATATCGAGTACATTCATAATTTATCGAAAACTGACAGTGTACTTGTCAGTCAGACGACGGAGTAAACGCTTCTCGTGGTGCGTTTGTGAATAATGTTTATGTTTATGTTCTATGTTTTGATGTTTTTTATGTTTTATGTCCTAAATTTGACTGGCAGTGGAAAAAATTGTATATACACCATGGTGTTGAAGACATTTATAATCCACGCACCTTATTCCGCTCGGGTCGAAGCCCCTCGCGAAATAATCTTGTCGCTCGGTCGATAATAATGGTCTTCACCACCTTGGTGTATTATATACTATTGTCTATACCAGGAGGTTTTCTGGGATCTATTCAATTGATTTTCTGTTAAACTTCGTATACCGTTAGTGGTTTAATTGCTGACAAGTTTGGAGGAATTTCAGATCATTTTCTTTCTATTTTAGGATTAGGTAGATAGATAGATACTTTTATTGTGTATAAGATAAATCTTTTCACAAGGGTTCGGTACAAAATATCAAGTGAGGAATTAACATAATTAAAGATACATTACGACATAGACATAGTTAATACAAAAATAAAAGTATAAAATATCTGTGTACTTGATGGTAATGTCAATCATTCACCATGTGCAAATGCTCGCAGCTTTATGATACTAATAATGCTATGGGCTAATTCAGTAAGTTTAAAAAATCCATTTTGTGTATTATTAGTGTTAAGATAGTGTACTAGGTCATCAATATTATGAACATTGTGAAAAAAACTATTTTTTCTTAGAGGGCTGTAAATGGGACATTCAAAAAGCATATGATGTAATGACTCCAGAGAATCCATATTACAGACAGTACAATTATCAGTGCTGTTGATTATATAAAAATTTCCTTTAAAAGACAATTTTAAAAATGTTTTACTACACGTTCTAAGTTGCGCTATTATTCTGGTTATAAAGATGTGAGCGGGTATTTGCAAATAACTGTTATTTTCACCAACTAGTAAGTGTGAGTATAGTAAAGAGTAACTAGAAGCAACCTTTTCGTTCATGTCACTATCAAGCAGGCGTTTTCGCAATTTGTCTAGAATAAGTCTATCTAAACTGCGTACATTTGTACTTAAATAATTTTCCCATAGACACTCACATTGCGCATAAATAAACAATTCTTTAAGTTGCGTCACCCAATTATACTTTGAATTATTATTAGATTCTAACTGAGCAAGTCGATTGAAGCAAATTTTTGAAAGTCTTGAAGAGTCCATTTCTTTCAGTTTGTTCATCCAAAGTAAGGCATGTTTGAAAACAACCATTGACAAATGATCGGAACATGTTTAAAAGCGTACAATGTAATCTGGGGTATTCTTTGACAGACTTAGAAGTTTTTTAGGATTAGGTACGTCCTACAGTTTATGTACGCTATACACTTTTCCAAGGTGTTCCGCAATAAGCATTGTTCTTTCTTTGTCGCTTCCAGCCCATCATAGATTATGTCCTAGTTTGTTACGAATAGGTGGCACATGAGTTTTGGGTTTCCTAGAATAATTCAAGAAAAATGTTCATTTGTATTCTGATTCTCAATCATAATTTCACACAGTTTTTATGGGACACAGTTCTCGTGTAGTTTGTACTTTCAAGCAATGGTACCCATCGATAATGAGAACACGCTAAACTGTTCGATCAACTTCCAGGTACACTCCTTTAGAGGTGTTGAAACTACAGGTTCAACAATTTGTATATTAGTTTATATTTATATTCTTTGTTCTTTTGTTGCTAATTGAAATCTCCACCGGCGTGCCACTGCCTCGAAATAATTTTGTTGAAATAATGAGTTACTTCAGTTAAGACCTCCAGATTCCTTTCCCGGTATAACACCGAAATTTTCAGATCAAATAAGTAATTTTCTACAGTAAGTTATATTTCATAGTGATAGACTATGAGCCCCTCGATTAGCTCATAGGGAAAAAGTGTCGCGATTTGAAACAGCAACAAACCCATTCAGAATGATAGTTTATCATGCCACCATCAGTTCCAGCACTATGGCGTACATTTTCTCTTGTGCAAAAAAGCGCAGTGGAAAACTGAAAAATTTATTTTCCACCCCCTAAAAATGTGATGAAACTGTACGGCGTTTGTTAAATTTGATAGTAGAACCATAGGAGATCGGTCGAGACTCTATGCCGTTCAAAAATAATCGTAAGGAAAATCTGGGAAAATTTTTGAAAACTCTCATTTTTCCCCCTTGAAACCGAGATATGAAACTTTACGCCGTTAGTTACATTTGATAGTGGAATCATAGGAGATCGCGGTCCAGACTCTATGACGTTCAAAAATAATCGTTCGGAAAATCTAGGGAAATTTTTTAAAACTCTTATTTTCTACTCTCTCAAAAGGTTATTTGAAACTGTACGGCATTTTTTTCTGTAGATTATACAACACATAAATAAATATTTGACCGTAGTGCCGTACAAAAAAAGTTGTGTGGAGAGCCGTGGGGAATTTTTCATTTTCCGAGATTTCCCTATCGTTCTGAATGGGTTTGCTGCTGTTCCAAATCGCGACACTTTTTTTCCCATTGGCTCATAGTCTATGAATAGTGCTTTGGAAACTACAAAGGATACAAAGCAGAGTATTGAAGTTTCTAATTCCGATTATATACTGAAAAGCTTTTCAAAATATTGTTTCATATGTATGTATTTTCGATGTTCGTTTAGTTTATTAAAGTTTACTGAATTGTTGACGAATTACTGTGTATTATTTGATATCACAACCGATGGAAATACGGGCCACTGCATCGAAGGCAGTACTATGTGGTAGAAACGGCCGTAACAAGTGGGTTCATTACACTTTTCAAACGGTGCAAAACCTCCTCACATTCCAAAATTATCAATTGTTTTCCTAACTGCTATAGCCATTGGTAGAGGTATATGTATATTTACATAAATTTATTCACTCACCAAATTTCCCTGAATGTACCACTTCCTCCGCTTTTGTGTATGTAGACCCTAGTCAGCAATTTTGTAATTTGATAATAATTGTGCTACGCATAATTGTTAAATACCACACTTCCAAACTCCCCAAAGGAGAGACCTGTTTGGGAGTGAGTACACATGTCCATATTTGAAATAACTATTTATTATTGATTAATGTTATTCGGATTTAGAAGTTTTATGCTGAATGGTCAATCGTGTCGATATTCTATGACGTAGCTCTTAAAACCTATAGCTGCCTAAATAAGGACATCGATGATCATGCTTTTCAAGTCCTATAGTCGGTAAAAAAGTTGCCGGACCCCTATGGAAACCTTGTTGCCGATTTGATGACAACAATATAGATAGAAAAAATAAGCCTTCAAGTTATCCGTTTAACTTAAATTGTGCAATTTCCGACACCGTGAACTTGGTATATATTTTTTGAATAAAAGGCGATTTGTTTACTTTGAGTAGAATTGGAGTTTCTTAGAATTCTATCATTCTGCATTTTCCTCTAAACTATAAATAATTGTAAACTGAAAAATCCAATATTAATCTCCGCTACTAATTGCGACAGATTTGAGAATGACTAATCGGTTCAATTAGAATCTTAACATTTTTTTTTCTTGCTCGATTGAATTGAATCCTCGGAGAATCGTCTCAGTAACGACTTTCTTTCTCTCCAAGTCGAATTGGTTTTTGTTAACGTTGGCAATTAAAATTGCAGCCGAACAGAAATTCAACCGAAAAACATTTTTGAACTAGAATATCACTAAGATTTAAACGAAATTTAATTCATGTATAAATCGTTTGCTGTGCATCGGAATCCTAGAAAGAAAACTGAATTGAAAAATATGTTCTGAAAATGTTTTATAGGTAAAGTCCGTCCGGAAATATAAGATCCTGAGGTTATAATCTCCAATTAAGATAAATACCTACTTGTAAACAGCATATTGTTAACCCTCAACTGGTATGGTGGATCAATCTTGACCCAACGAAATTTTGTGTGATAATTTAAGAAATGTTACAATTGGTGGACGGCACTGGCCCGCTACGAATTATCCTAGTTTGTGGCGTACTATCAGTTGGCATCTGACCTTTGTGAGTGCAGGTGGTCGTTTGGCAGTAAATCAAGCAACCGGGTCAACTCTGACCCAGCATACCTTTGGTGATACTATTTTTGAGTTAGAAAATGAACCGTAATAGACCCCTTACGCAGTTTGAACTTGAACAAGAGGCTTTAAACGCAGATATTAGTGACTATTCATCTAGAGAGAGTGAGTTTAGCGAACATGATAGCGAGTCAGAATTAGAGGAATCAGAACATGAGCGAGATGATAATGAAAATGTGAAAGAACAACCAGATTCTTATGAAAGTGGTGGAAATGAAGAATTACAGGCAGAAATAAAACAGTATTTTTTTAAAAAGAATAAATACAAGTGGTCAATGTGTTTCAAGGGCATTTGTAAGGCCCATAGCATTGATGTCGTGAAATGTTTGCAGTGTGCGAGAGATTAAGCAATGAAATAATTTGAACATACAAATACCCCAGACTTTTTCACTAAAATTATTTTTTTTTATTTTTTTTCTTATTAGATGTAGAACAATTAGTTTAAATAAAGATCAACCAGTTTAAACGGAATTTTTTTAAAATTTTTATCATTATTTTCTTAATTCTTACAAAAACCCTAAAAAAATACACGATGTTTGCTTTTACACCATAATAATAGGATAATATTTTTTTAATGATTTTTCTTATTCTATATATTGTACTAAAGGTCTAAGTAATAGAGTAAACTAATAGAAGAAACATGTTTTGTTAATTTATTAAACCTTACAGACTTTTTACTCACGGGTCATTATTGACCCAACATACCTTAGGAGGTTAACAAAATCACCATACCAAGTGAGGGTTTGAAGAAATAATCTATTATACAGGTGTAAAGTAGGGCCGTTTCTATTAAAATCAATATACAAATAATTATACCAAAGAATTAAATATTATTGAAGAAATAGCTTTAATAACGACTATGATCCAAATTCAATAGACAATATCATAACTAAAAAAATGTTAAATCAAATGTTGGAACAAGTATTTCCGATGAATAAAAAAAAGTCAATTCAAAAGTTTAGAATATGCGAACAAGATGGTTGAACTTCTAGATTGGGATGTAGAGATCCACATCTGATTGAGAATGAGGTAATAATGAATAATTGTTGGATGGGGTGATACGATTAAATAGATACGACCAAAAATACCATTTAGATCATATTGTTTCTGCAAACTTATGATAATAATAATTTTTAAGGTGAGGCGTTGTGATATCAAGGTAGGGCATTGTCCACCACTAGCTACGGCACTAAACAATTTGCAGGTCCCAGCAGATTGCCTCGTGTATAGACCGATTGGCATAATTTATAAATTGTCGATTGTCTTGGGCACCCAAACAATTTCGTTTCCGATCCCTGCAGATTGGGAGGTGCTTAGCGTGATTGGGTTAATCTCATGCCCCATTGAAGTAAGATCAGGTGGTACGTTTGGTGCAACAGGTTTGTTTGTTTGGAGTGGGTTTGTTATACCAACAATAAGCATTTTCAAGAGCACACAACTTTAATATACATTTTATTAAAAAGTATATTGAAAAATCTGTCCTTTCTCTCTTAATACAACTGATTGTGATGAAAAATTGTATCGTGTGGAAAGGCGTGCCAATTATTTAGCAGCAGTCAATCTGCTGGGACCTGCAAATTTTTCTCTGCAGATTGAAAATGAAATTGACATGCGTATAGGAGCTTTCATTTTTATACCTGAATTGTGGGTTCATAAATAATTTCTCAACAGTAAGGTGTTTACAAGTAGTTATTTATCTTAATTTGAGATTATGAGTAGCAGTTCTTATCCCAATTGACGGATTTTTGTAACTTTTCTGTTTTCAATTAATATCGAATCCCTCCAGAAGGGTGGGAATATTGTTCGTAGGAGATCGCTCCACTTTTTTCAAGGTTACTTAGATTTATCCTTGGTCCCTGGTATATTACGATGGATCCAGTTTTCGTTTTCGATAATGAAACGATGCAGAAAAGGTTGGATTGTTTCTGATCCTCACACAACACTCATTTCATGTGGTTTATGGTCTAGTGTGGGTAATCGTGGCCTCCGTTGCGCTGATGTTGAAATATTAATGAAAAATAAGCCCGCCCAGTAGAAATGCTTTCCGCGACAACCACCAAGAGTTCTTTTATTCTACAATCGCATATATCATAATATGGATTCTTTCGACGATTATTGGAGGAGTGAACTCTGGTTTACGTCCTGAACGTTGGCCAATCCAAATTAACATTATCCATCTACGTTCATTCGTACCAAGGATGATCTATGAAGAGGTACATCCTTGGGGAGCATAAACGCAGCTCCTGGGGTCTGTAGTCTGACTTATTAGGCAGCAGCACGGGAGACGACACTCGATTTTGCACCAGTCATTTTCTGCTCAGATGATGGTTTAGCCCACAGTATCCAGTATTATTTCCAGTTATAGACCCAATATCCTTTGCCATGGTTAGTCTCAAGCCTGGTATCTCATTCCAGTAAGCATTTGTTTTGTAGTTTATCCCAACAGAGTTCTATTTGCCAGATTTAAACGGATATCCAGCCAAGGCTTCGCTGACAAGTGGGTCCACTACTTCGTAATCCAAAATAGATACCAGGATAACCTCATCAATTGCATCCAGAGTATTCTAGTATTTCGAACCAATGTATACAATTGGCATATATAGGGAGAAACCTATATGTCGGTTGTGCTAGGAAGAGGAGGAAATAGCCTTTCACATTATCTTCGAATGTAAAACAAGGTCTCATTGGAGATAAAGACCAAGGGAATATTCCTCCAAGAAGGACCTAGTGAAAAGTATGTTGAGCCTGATAAGGAATATTGGTATTGTATTGAATATTGGTATTTCAAACCAGTTTTGAATTGCTATTGTTGAAAGTCAGTGCCGTTATTGCGGCCCGACTGACGGAAAATATTTGTATCGACCCGCTGGAGGACGTTGTCCAGCATCCACCCAACGCACAAATTAATGGCGAAAACTTTCATTGTCCAAGACTAGTCGTTCGTCGACAACACCAGGCGGCGGATCCAATTTGGACGTTCATTTTGGACCCGTCTGTAAACCAGCTCATGTTAGTAGACAGTAGACAGGAATGATTTTCAAATTTTTATACAGTTACAGGAATGTACTTGCATCTCAGTTGCTGTGAATTTTTAATGTGCATGTAATACGAAAGCATGGCATGGCCAAGAGCCTTGTGACGTTCTGCTCAAATAGCATGGCATTTTTTTAATTGACCGCTACCATCCATTTTGTATGTTCTGTAGGTGGAGATAAAAGTGAGTTTCATTGGAAATGGCTCCAAGCGCAGCCGTATGAGTGGTGTGAATTGCATAGTGGTACTTGTACTGGTAAAAAAAACTAGGAAAATAAGTTAACCTATCCAAACTGATTGTGCAGAGGTCCGGTAGCAATAATCATTGTCTTTTTTACGCAAAAATCACTCGGGATCAATGTTCCTCATTCTCATTAAAATCTGCTTACAATAGCCATTGAATACAAACTAAATAACACAACTTGGTCAGAATTTGAAAGAAGTCAATTACTTCGTGATAGTAGCAAAGTAAAAAAGACATCGATGTAATAAGTAAATAAAATGCGAGATCAAAATTCCTAAAAGCGATAATTAGTGAGTATATATTTGATGAATATTCACCGATGGTGTCGCAATTCCAATGATAAATTGCAGCCAAAACTATTCCACTTCTCGACTATGAATGTATCGAGACTGAAGCCCACAAATAATCTATTAATATTTATCAACTTTGTATACCTACCTTATTCTCTTTTAGATATCATACACATCGAGATTTAACACCGCTTTTTTTTTCTTTTCTTAGTCATGCCAATATGAAGGCAGTGATAATTTTTTGTGTTAGTGGACAAATTGAAATATCTTAAGAATCCAGGGATAGTAGTTTAACAAAAACTAGTGCAACATAATTTTGTATACCAATGAGATTTGCTACTTGAAATTACCAACAAAATGAAATCATTCAAATAAAAATGCCATAACTTTGAAGTTCACGCTCAACCAAAAATGACTGATGACATAAGGATAACAGACAGTGTACGTGTCAGCTAGACGACGGGGTGAACGCCTAGGGAGAAATCAGCTTGAACGATTAGGGCGCTCCCTAACGATTTGTAGATCGACACTGTCAAAATTTGATTTTGGCATTGAAATGTTCACTTTGAAAATTTTCTATCGATGGAAACTGTTTATAGGGGAACAAGGAGTGTACTATCTTTGATTCTCGTGGTGCGTTTGTGAACGCTGTGGTTGGAGTGTGAGGTATATATTAAATGTTTTATAAACACTCCCAAAGCACAGATTATAAAGAGAACAGATACGACTGAGAACAGTAAAAAGAGAGAGAGATGGGTGGACATACCCATTTAAATGCCCATCGTCTTATGTTGACTCCGTTCGGGCTGCTTCGCGAAATTTGTCAACATTGCAGGGTTGTCAATTTGCATAATATTTCTTCCAATTTACGATTATAGGTTAAATATTTTATAAGCATTTTTTTAAGTGTTATAGTTATACAGATACAAATATTCGATAATTACTTGTTTTAAATCAATTTTAAACATTAAAAGGATTATATAATTAAAAAGATTATAATGTATAAAAATCATACCATCAATATATACTTTTTTCACAAACCACATCCTTGGCAACCATGCACAAAACGGTGACGGCTAACCTAACCTAACATAATCAAAACGTCAAAACATGCTCAAAATCACTAATTGACTAATCGATTATGCGTTGTGGTAATATTAACTATAAAAATATAGTAGTTTAGATTATTATTCTTATAAAATGGATAAACATCATGGCGGAGTGTATTGTTCATACAGAGACTGTCCGAATAAATTTTATTCGGAAATAAAAATAAAGTTCCTTCGATTTCCAAGAGATGAGAGTATTTAATTCAATATCCCGGCCTATGATAAAAGAAAGTTTTTGATATTAACTTTGGTGCTACAAATTATTATCAAAATTCCCCCTTGCATAGGTGTATATTTATTCCTTTTGATAATAAATAAATTAAGAATTATTTGTACTTTAAAATTTGGTTGATTTTTGTAATTATTTGTGTTATCTAAGAATGTATTTATCAATTAATCTCCCAAGAGTAATGACTATTTATAACAAATCATAGGAATGTGAATATACGTATTCAATAAATACATAAATATATATTCGATTATGATTATTGTTTCAATTCATGGCGCAGTTTTAAAGATTTAGTGGAAACTTCCAAAAAAAAACCAGATCCGGCACTAGAAATTGTCATTGTCCCCGAGTCAACACTGCAATTTGGTAAGAAATTCAGAAAATATTTCAAACTGGCAACATCGTGGCCATACCCAGTTAAACGTCCAAGGTCATTGACGACGGAGCTGAAAATCGTTTGATGTTTTACCGGGATTCGTATCTGTTCTCTTTATAATCTGTGCCCAAAGTATAACTCGTACACTCAAGACGTTGTGTCTTAAAGTTAGCTAGTAGTGGAAAAAAATTTATATTATACACCATTATGGTGAGGACATTTATAAGCCTCGCACCTTATTCCGCTCGGGGAAAGTCAGTTTGACAAGAACCTACAATGTTTTCATTTTTTGTGTGTCATATTTCAACGCCGCCGTTGCAAGTAGTGTTTCAGTAGGTAGGTACTACTATAACAAGGAAAATGATTCACCTGACTACGATGATGACTTGCATTGTCTATTATAATCGCACTATTTTGTGGTATATTTTTTAAAGGTCGATGTTCAAATCAATTTTTAAAAAGTGTCCTGGTGATAATTTAAGAAAGAATTTACTGTTTCCAGCTGAAAGCAGCAGTCAAATCGGGACAAAGCCATTTTTTGAACCTGCATGTAATATTGTTATCCTTTTGCATTCATTTGAAGGAGCGATCGTTTGGATTTTTGTTAAAAAATTATTCCATCTTTCTCCATGCAGTGTATATCGAAACATGTTTTGTTAAGATAGACAATTGGTCGATATTGTTTAACAGTTGGTAATTAATGATGCCACTACCGCAAACATTGAGGAATCGATCATTATTTTACGTTTAATAATTGTTTGATATTTAAAACCCATTCCAACTAATATTCTACTAGAAATGTCTGCTACCGCTCATATGTCCACTATCGGATCCATGTCAAGAGAAGCTTTTTCTGTCCCTTTAAATGATGCAAAGGGTTTCAGGTTAAAAGAAGTTGTACTAGAAAGAACCTGGGATAGGAACTCATTTTAATATCATTTACTGCACTAAAATCAAAGCATGGATGGAAAGAAAGGAGAAAAAGGCAGTAGATTAATTTTACAAAGTGAATGAATAAGTACAAGTGAATGTAAAAACGTAGATATTGAATAAGTAGTAGTAGTAGTAGTAGTAGTAGATATTAAATAAGAGAAACAGAATGAATTCCCCACAATAACAATAGGACTGTTAGTTACAGTCGAAGTTAATAACCACATTGGCAAATTTCTAGAGTATCAAACGAATTTATTCAAGGATACATTTTCATTGCACCTTTTTAAAGCACGGCTTCATTAAAACGCAAGTCCCTGAGTTGGCAACCTTGAAACTAGTAGCGGAACTATTTCCTGATTACAAACTATATATCAGCGTCCGAATTGAACCGCTGCGCCAGACCTCGAGTGAATAATAGTTTTAGTGGGCGAAAATACGTAAACAAATATCATGGGTAGAACGAAAATTACAGTTCCCACTGTACCGGGTGATTAAATAAGGGTAACGAGGTACCATATCTCTGAAAACGTATGCCCTAGAGTTTGGGGAAAAAATCTTATAAGAAAATCAAAAAATCTTATAAGAAAATCGGTCCTTAGATATGATAGGAAATATAATTGGATTTTTTATAAAATATTTTTCAATATAGGCAAAGATTAAAGAATAAAAATATAAGATGTTTCACTCCAGGGCGGTTTGATTCAAGTCGCTGTCCCCAACGGACGACGCTCTCATAAATCATGTTTATAACTCGCTTTTGTTGTCAATAACGAGAACGGTAGGTACCAGAGAAGTTCGAGAAGCTTATTTTGCTTTGTGCTATACAGGGGATATTTGAGAAATATATATTTAAATATCTTCTGTATGTTCCTTGTGGTATATTCATAGTAGATCATATCTGTGGCAAAATGTGAAATGAAATATTTCATTTTATGACATTCCAACGATATGATAGTCTACTATGAATGGACCTTAATAAAAATTTGATAACAAAATTTCGCAGTCTTAAACTTCAAAATAATTTTTGATTGTCTAGTTGTCAAATTTTTTCTGTTGTGTCAGTTAGGGATAAAAATTAATTTCTACTTATTTTTTCTTGACAACGGTAGCTGGAACGCTACCGAAACGTTGAAATAAAGAATTTAAAAATATTGTGGTTCAATTTCCCAAGAAATTAAAAAAGAATATATATTTAAATTAATAAGATCATTTACCACAAAGGTTTATTTTTAAATGTTAATTATTTCGAAAAATGTTCGGGATGTGAATTTGAAAAGGTAAGTAAAAAATAAAATTAAAGTTTCAAAATGAATCAATTCACAGTTTTTGTCCATTTAAAACACTATTATAATATTATTGTTACTTTTGGAAGACAGGAGACTGAATGAAATATATAGTATAAAATATCTCCCCACTCCCGAGCTCCAAACGTCGGCCAATCACGTAATTTCAGTACACATCAGCAAAGATTTCCAAAAAATGCGAACAAGCCCATCTTTAGGCTTCGCAGTCTTCCTATTAGTCTGTTAATTTTTTGTGTTTTCTTGCATACAACCTTACAACTTTGAGACTTATACTTAAAGAATTTACAGAGGAATACAATTAAATAGGTTCACGAGAAAGCCTACGAAAAATTGTGAAAAAGATGGGATTCTGTTGGAAAAAAATATGAACCAACAAAGAGTTTTTGATGGAAAAACCTGAAAAATAACACAGGCTTAATTTTTTACGCCAGATGAAACGTTATAGAAACGAAGATCACCCTATTATATATATATATATATATATATATAGAAGGAAGTAGATCGTTGCCGAAACTAGTTATGGTAAACTTTTTTCTTGGGGAATGCGGCAATGTGAAAGAAAACTCTTTTTAGATAATTATAAGCTTTCGGTAATTTATTTTTACCATTTTCAAATAATCTACAAGTAATAAATATTATATAAATTTAAAATATGTTTTAAAGTAAAAATATTTTTTACTTACTCTAATTGAGGATGATCACAATTTTATAATATTTATTTATATGAAGAAACATTATAACTTTTCTTTAAATTATTAAATATATCCGTAAAAAGTATATTTAATATGGCATATATCTTAAATTTATGACCATTTGTTGTTGTCATAGGAAACATTCCTTTGAATATTCAGTACATTAGTACAGGATATTACAAAATGCTCACTATACTTATATTATCGTTGAATGAAATATTATAAAATCAATAAAAAAATTCTCCTTTGTAATGCCTTGATTCTCATTTTCATGTTTTTTGTCAAATGATAATAAATAAATATAAATTGAATTTAGATTTTGAATATCAGTTCTTTTATTTAAACAATTATTCTCTTGAGCAATGAATGTCATTTCCAGGAAAATTTATACTTATTATTTATAATTTATTACAATTTAACGCCACGAATTTTGAAGTTTTTCACTCACTGTCACTTGATGACTTTGTCGTTTCGCGGGCATTTTTAATTTAACGGCAGTGAATGTCAAGGTTTTTTGTTGTATTTTCCTATTTTTTGGTTTATTCGATAAGCAAAAACAGTTGTGTGCCACACATGCAGGAATCGCTTTAGCAGTCCTCATCTATCAGCTGCCCAAAGCTCATTTTCTGCCCTTGTGACACAATATACTATTACATGTTTGTAAATATTTTTTTTAATATCCAAACTAGATTTCTAAGAACGTTACGAACTGACAGTTTACTAAAGTAAGAAAAACATAGTGTACTTTACAGTTTTAAAAATATATCTGAAAATCTTTTTTTTCTCGTGATGTCTTTACATTGCCTTTTGAAGGATGATGATCAAACAATTTTATTTTGTTAAATCTACATTGTATTTAAACATAAAGTGAAGCGTTTCTCCAACACAGTAGATTTAACAAAATAAAATTGTTTGATTTCATAACTTACTATGGATCTACATCAAGTAAAAGCCTCATCTATTCAATTCAATGATGATCAAAATAAATATTTTTGATAGAAAATGAAATCACAGCACGTCACTGTTATCGGAGGCATCAAACAAAGTGTATGGTCATAATTTTGTGTTACTTATAGTCTGGTTAATGATCAACGGATCAGACAGCTTTGAGATACTTGGTATTTTGTTCGCAATAACATTAACGGTGCATTTTTATAAAATTTCAGTTTTTTATTGTGTTCTTAACAACAATTAAATAATTTTTGAATAATATAACATAAGATAAATATATAATAATTGAGTTAGGCAACTGATTTTTCATTTTACATTATGACGACTGCTACAATTTTTTAACCGATTTACTTTGAATTCATTTGTGGAAGTGGTTGACAAATTTCAGTATTATAGTCACTAGTTATGGCTATTACTCATTTTGATTACCTCTCCAAATAAGTAATGACCATCATAATTCTGTTATATGATAATATATTATTATCATTTTATTGTTGAAATATAATGAAATAAAACGTAAGCTCTGGCTCAGCGTCCATAAAATCTCCCATTTGCAGAATTAGCTTTTGTATACAAGACTCCGTCGTTAATATGTTTGCTAATTTGTAATCAATATACTAAAAGGAAGAAAATACTATTTTGAAGCAAAATAAACAGATTACGATTAAATTTTGGTGCATATTAAACCTATAAACGTTAAAACCTACATCATAATTTTATAACCCATTTTAAGGGTAGTGTTCATTTTCTCCTGTTGTTACTTATTATTTTACAAAACAGTTAGTGGTAGTGTTTCACTGCTATAAGACCTCCGCCAGTAAGTACAACTTAATTCATTTAATTAAGGAGGTAATGTTCTCAGGGATGAATTCGGTCTCTATAAATAACTTAGATATTCTTGTATCATTCCTTTGGATAATGTTCATAGTCAGAAGTCATAGTGTACTCACTATATGAAGTACGAAGTGGGTTAGGTAGGTGTCTTGTACATTTACAGTGTGGAACAGCCAAATGGAGTAAAATTCTATAACGAATAAATGAGGGCCTTTTGGGAAAAACGCTTAGACACGCCGATTCCTATTTTTAAATATGTAAGTATTTTTTTCAAAAAAAATAAAATAGGATATATCTTCAAGTGTTTAGGAAATAATAAGTGTTTTCAGATTTATTCCAAAAATTAAAATTAAAAAAATTATTTCATTCCACAAATTAGCTACATTACACTCAATACTTATTTTCCATTCACAAAAATTTTTTTTGTATATTTCTATATAAAACTTATAGCCTGAGCAACTTGTTGTCTGCCTGCATGTGAGTAGTGATCAATGTCAGTGCTATTGTCGTTTAAATTTTGTTAACTGTACGTAATAATATCAGAAAAATGCACAAAATAACCATTCTACAAATAATTGATTATAGAGATAACACACGGACACAAATGGAAGTTTGTCGCTTATTTCACGAGTAATTCCCAAATTGGTCATGTAAGACAGATAAAAAAAGAAGTTGCCAATGCAGTAAGTGATAATATGAAATAGGATATTATGCGTGAGTTTCAAGAAAACCAACATAATTCTGGTCTAAAAGCAGCCTCACTGTTCAACGTTAGACACACATTAATTTTTCGAATATTAAAGGAAAGTAAAATGCATCCCTATAAAATGATGCCAACTCAGGAGCTAATGGAAGTCGATTTCGATAAGAGAACGTATTTTTGTGAACATATGACGGCAATGTTAGATAAAAATGTGATCCAATTAGAAGATGTTTTGTTTTCTGATTGCACTGACTGCACATTTAAACTTCACAGTCATGTTTATCGTCAAAATTGCCCCTATTGGTCTAATGAATATACTCTCAGGATGAGAAAAGAACGTCCGTAATATCCTGAAAAAGTTAATATTTGGGCAGGATTGTTGGAAATCATATCGTAGGTCCCTTTTCCATTAATGGCAACTTGAATAGAGTTTAATATTTAGAACTGCTCCAAAATAATGTAGTGCCAACTTATATACTGATCCAGCAAACTCAAAAGTTCCTGCCAATACAATATGGTTCAGCAAGATGGAGCACTGCCCCATTACCACATAAATGTCCGGCAGTACCTGAACCAAATTTTTCCAAATCGGTGGATAGGGAGGTTCGGATCGATTGAATGGCCAGAATTTGACGCCATTAGACTACTTTCTGTGGGGATGTGTCTAAAGTATTGTATAAAAAAATGAGCCTCTCAACTTAGATTATTTAAAAACACAAATCACGCTTGCGATTAGATCAATCACGCCTGAGATGTTGAGTAACGTTAGAAGACATTTCTATACCAGATTAGCATGTTGCCTAGATGTTCGCGGCGAGAATTTTGAACATTTCCTACATTGACATTATTGTATTTTGCTTTTTTCTACATTATGAAGATATAATCAGTATTACTTATTGGGTTTTTAGTGTAATATAGCGAATTTGTAAAATAAAATAATTTTCTTTTTTTAATGTTAATTTCAATATTTTCGAAACAATTGAAGATAGGTATAGGGCATTATAGATTATCTCTTTCTTTCAAACAATAAACAATTATACAGGGGTTTTTATTTAAAATAAAAAAGTTGGTATTGGCCACTGTCACATAACCCTATATAATTTTTTAACGTTCTTCCCAACACGCCCTCATTTATTCGTTATCGAATTTATTTCGTTTGGCTGTTCCACACTGTATGTATGCATAAGAGTTGCAATAATTATTACTTAAGCATAAATTTTACTGCTCAGGTTAGGTTAATTTCTAGTTGTAGAAATGGACTTCTGTCATAAACTGGGGATATGTTAAAATAAATCGCTGCTGTCGCTGGGTCATTTCTACAGAGGATTTCCCCTTAAACTTATAATCTAAGCCATTCCTTAAGAATATCGTTAAGAAGATTTTTATGAAGGCCTAGATTGGCATATGACCTTTGCGGTGGCTTAGAACACACACATTATAAATGGAATTATTTTGGCTACAAAAATAAGTAATCTATCAACTTGGTAAGTGATTCTGTACCTCAGACTGGAACTTTATGATTGATATTTCCCAAAGATTTCAGATTTCAAATCTACCAAGGGCGTAGAGCGTTATCTTAAGCAACATTGCTTTCTAAGCAAAAAAATCCTTTCTTTGCGTGACTTTGACTTTGACGTTAACCTTGAAGAAAGTTATGACTTAACTACTAAGGGTAAAGTTGTTAAGGGAATAAAAGAAGATATTTCCAACAGCTGATTGATTGCTGACACTTCTTGCTTTTGCTTACGTCTTGAATTATTAGCAAAGCTTATATAAAAGTTGAAATCAAGTGATTTATATTGAAATTAAAAAAAGGTAGAATGTGTCGCAGGACACACGGTAGGAACTTTAGTTCCTTTTAAGCAAAAATTATGTAATACATAGATAATCAATTTGCATATTCCTCGGTGGTCGAGTAGTAAGCAAACCAGACTCTCACGCGGTAGGCCCGGGTTCAATTCCCCGTGAAGAAGTTTTTTTTATTGTTAATTTTATTTTTTAATAATCATTCTGCTTGATATTAATAACAACAACAAGTGGATGTTTGAAATATTTAGCAGAATATTCATTATTATAAATAATGGTACGGTACCCTTCATGAGGGAGTCCGACTGGCAACATCTACTTCTAACAGCATCGTATATTTAAAAAGGGAAATCGTAGCATTATACAAATTGGACATTCAAGAACTGTACGTTTACCACAAAAAAATTAGTGGAAACAAAGAATTGAATTCTTAAATTTTCAATTTGAAGTTATATTACAGTTTATAGAAATTTTTATTTCCTAGATTTTTTCTTAAGTGGGTCGTAGAAAAAATATGCTGTTCGACTCGTGTGGATTGTCCATATCGCACTTGAACGATTGAGCACTCCGCCTACGGCGTCGTGCTCAAACTTCGTCCTCGTGCGATATGGCCATCATATCCACACTAGTTGCACAAACTACTATTTCTATCAAAATATGCCCCTTTACATGCAAAAACAACCAAATGTCAAATCAATGTATCCATCCATTTTAAAGTTAGCGAATTAAAACATTCAAGTTTTCAAAATTTCAACACCCTGTATTTCGAAAAGTAAATGTGCTAGACCCCTTAATCCTCATATTATCATTTTGTCCAATTTTACGAGAGGAATCTACATGCAAATAGCCGGAGAGCCAGAGCCAAAAAAACTGTTTCAATTTCTAAAGGCTGGTTTTTTCTTAAATTGTTGTAGCCGATCGGTACACAAACATGCTCCGGTCAGTCAAGCGTGCCGTAGAACAGGTGGCTCAGGTGCGATATTAAAAGTGTATCATTTGACGGGTGAACAAAATGAATTTCTAAAGGCTGAAAATTTTTTTACGACTTCTCTATTGTATAAAATAAAAGTTGTGTTGGTCAGTCAGTCATCTATTAGAACAGAGCTGGTCAGTCAGTCCGGATAGACGTAGTATAAAAAATTATTAAGTGCAATTCGTTTCTAAAACTTCAAATTTTGTCTGAGGGTTCAGAATTATGTATTAAACATCAAAACATCCGTCAGTCATCTGTTCAGTAGAACAAAGTCCGTCAGTCAGGTGAAAAAGGTAAAGGTATACCGCGCGCGCCGTTTGAGTTTCTGGCTGCGTATCACGCTATTTCTACGTTTTGTATTGTTATTTTAACAATCAGAAAACGTCATTTAATGTTTTTATTTGTGGTTCTATGGATAATTACCATTTGTATCGCATCGACAAACGATTTATTCAATCATTCGATACGTTTCGTGCGGTATTATTATGCAAAAAAATAAAAAATTGTGGATTCAGAAAAACTTATCTATACCAGTAAATGTCACTTGGAAATGTGATTTTGGCTATTGTATTAACTTGAAATTTAATTACGTTCTTAAACAATTAATTAATCCACATGACAAATTTGTATGAGTTGTAATTTCGGAAAATATTCGTGCTTAGGAAGAAGCATTAATTATTGAAGGTATAAAAAATAAGGAATTGAATCGTACACAATAGCTAGAGTTCGAGAGAGAGGGCTCTTTTCCCCCCACCTTTGAACGTTCTCCACTTCAAATTTCAACAGCTATTTTACCAAACGCTGATGCGACGCTTCGATTGATTTAAAAAATGAAGAGAATTTGTGTATTCTGTCTTAAAAAGCAACTTCTGTTGAATTCATTCACGGAAGAAACTTTGAAAAAGTGTCAAGCGATATTGCTAATTCGTGTAAAATATAAATTAATTTACGACAGTGTGAATTTGCCTTTGAATCCAGGTGAAATTGAGTGCTACCATACAGATTGCTACAGAAAATTCACGGCGTTGAGTAAGAAGTACAGACAAGAGCACGTATATCTTGCGAAATTGCGAGTATACCTGTATTTTCTAGTTCGTTTTCAATATACCCGTTTATTCGCATACATTCTATTTCCAACGTACGAGAAATACATTATATTTCCAACGTAAGAGATTTAATTCCTTATTTTTTATACCTTCAATAATTAATGCTCCTTCCTAAGCACGAATATTTTGTGAAATTACAACTCATACAAATTTGTCTGATTGTTAAAATAACAATACAAAACGTAGAAATAGCGTGATACGCAGCCTGAAACTCAAACGGCGCGCGCGGTATACCTTTACCTTTTTCACCTGACTGACGGACTTTGTTCTACTGAACAGATGACTGACGGATGTTTTGATGTTTAATACATAATTCTTAACCCTCAGACAAAATTTGAAGTTTTAGAAACGAATTGCACTTAATAATTGTTTATACTACGTCTATCCGGACTGACTGACCAGCTCTGTTCTAATGTATGACTGACTGACCAACACAACTTTTATTTTATACAATAGAGAAGTCGTATAAAAATTTTCAGCCTTTAGAAATTCATTTTGTAGACCCGTCAAATGATACACCTTTAATATCGCACCTGAGCCACCTGTTCTACGGCACGCTTGACTGACCGGAGCATGTTTGTGTACCCATCGGCTACAACAATTTAACAAAAAACCAGCCTTTAGAAATTGAAACAGTTTTTTTGGCTCTGGCTCTTGGACTAAAACGTTGTAATTACCCTTAACGTTCGAGATGCTTGTACCATTTTTTGCGCGATCGTATTGAAATAAATTTGAATAAAATAATTTAAATTTCTTCGAAATGAAAGAAATGTCAAAAGTGACATTTATACTTCTCGATCAGCTTAAAATATATTTTGCATTTTGGTGAAATTGTTTTTATACTATTTATTACTTTTCGACGTCTGAACGGTAAGTAAATCACTTACCGACGTGTTAAACTTAGAAACCAGTAAACACAACCTACCGTCCTGACAACCGATGCTGTGAATAAACAAAAAAGATCAATCGCGCAAAAAAATTTATGGAAATAATGGTAAAAATTTATCCGAACAAATTCAAGTAGATCACCAGCACTGCGAATACCAGCTTTGCATAGAATTTTAATGTAGCATCGGTGGTTCAATGATAGAATGCTCGCCTTCCACGCGGGCGGCCCGGGTTCGATTCCCGGCCGAAGCATACGAATCGCTGCTTCGTAAACGAGAGAGAGACTCAGGAGAGAGCACACGCACGCAAGCAAGGCACAAAACGAAGCAACGTAACATACCGTAACGTAACGTAACGGTCAGATCTTTTGCGTCACGACCCCTGGTCGCTCAAACATAACTTGACGTAAAGAAGTTCCAATAAGGTTTGGTTTAACTGGGAATTCTATTTTTATTTTCAGATAGTGAAGCTTGGAAAAAGAACAAAACCTGTAGGGTGTTCAAAAAAATAACAAATAATAATAACAAGTTCTGAAAGTTGTTTCTACTAAACGTATTTGATTTTTCTTGGTTGATTCCATAGTATACTCCATCAATTTATTGAACCTTCATTCTATTTAATATATTATGTTGAGGTAAGTTGTAAAATGAACCCACAATAATGTAAAATCAAGGCGTCCGTCAAAATGTTATAGCGTTTATATTTTTTCTAATAAAAAGTGTATGTGAAAGATAGTGATTCATGGCACACTTTGAATAAATCGCAGTATTCACGTCTAATGCAATGAACTTATTCTCGAAATGTATGCTGCACAATGAATAAGTACGTTTACAAAAAGACATAAAGTTACTCTGTCCTTGGACAGTTGAAGAAGAATGTGCAGGATTACTAAAATAAGGGTTATTAAGCCATTGGCAACCTTTGGGTTGGGATACAAAGACACCGCAGGCAATAAGCCTGTATGTCATGAAATCCACTCGATTTGTTAATTGTTAATGTTAATTTCAAGCAAAAAAAATGTCTAGGCTTCTTGGACCAGAGCGCTTCTGATGCGTTGCAGAAACGACTACAAATAAGGCTATAAAAAGGTGGACAAACTCACCAGGACAGAAAAAAGGTATACAGGTGCATTCTTCAAAATTTACGGATTGATAAGTAAACACAGTATTAATGACAAAACTGTGGTGATTCTGCTAACTGAGCACTTCGACCTTAATAAGCATTCAAAGCTGCTGAAATTGAAAGACGAAGCCATGTGCAGATTATATAAATTAGTGAAAGAAATGGCACGTTCTGAGCCAGTGCAATGGCCTGACAAATGTGCGATTCTTTGAACTAGGAAACGGAAAGTCACTGGAACAGAACTGTAGAAAAAATCTCAAAGCTGGTAAAATTCATTAAGAGTGTCGGGTTGGGAAAAGTAATCTAAGGAGGACAACGATACATCTGAAAAGGGCGCAGTAGATAAGGAGAGATCAATGCATTTTGTGCCAACAAACTGAAATGTGACAAGCTAATTTAAAAATAATTATGAAGTAATTGGCTACAATTATTTTACCAAAGACAATTTCACTTAACATTTTTCCCAGTCTCCATTGAATATATCAATCATACGGTTGTTATAAGGTCCAAAAATATTAAAAAAAAAACGTTACATTTGCAAGTCACCCTGGCTCAATGATTTTCATAAAAAACGACAAAGGAGATAAAAAACGAAAATAAATCTGAATAAATCTCCAAACTGAAACTTTTTAAATAAGGTTATGTCACCACAGAGAAAAAATTTGATTTTGAATTCTCGCAAGCCGTGTGAAAAAGATGGAATCGACACCACTTGACGTTCTGTCCTCGTTACTTAGCGGAAAAATGGAAGTCGTGCGAGAAACGGGATACCGACAGTGTCGTATCACAATAGCAATTTCTCTGTAGGTATACTAAATGCATAAATACTAAACTGTGATCAAAACGTAAGAAATATGTGATGGAACAGTTGGTGTTGAAAATTTCCATCTCGACGAAGTTCTTCAAGATCTAACATACCTTTTAATGGGATTTTCAAAGCATGGCTCCAGCAAGGACAAAATAAAATTATACCACATTTGGCTAGAATTAGTTGAAACAACTTAGAACTGCGTAATTATGTAACAGAAGCATGAAGAAGGGCAATTGTAACCTTCGTTCCAAAAGCTGGAAAAGGGACAGAACAAACCCCAAATATTTCCGGCTAATCGGTCTAACATCGTTTGTGCTCAAATCGATTGAAAAAACTATTCACAATTATGTAAGAACGGAAATCCTAAAGAGACTTCCTCTCCACCCGCATCAGGAATCTTACCGGGCAGATCTACGGAAACTGCACTGTTAGTACTGATATGATATTCGAGATGATATGTACTAGAGTAGCAGAGACGAGAACGAGTGAAGACATTGTCTCCACCTGAACAATCAGGATATGTACATAGGATGTCCACAGGGTGGAGTTGATGAATTCCTGTATAGTTTGACTGACCCCGGAAGATATTGCCAAGGCACAAAAGGGTCTAAACTACACAAAAACCTGGTGTAGGCTAGTGGTACTCAGCTTCAACCCACCAAAATCATCTCAATAGCCTTTTCTGAGGAAAGAATACTCATCCTCGAACAAATCAAATACAATGGGAGCGAGATTGAATGGAGACAAGAAGTCAAGTATCTAGGTTTGACTCTAGACAATAAACTCCCGTGGAACAAGAAGAGAAGATTATATACAAAGCAAAAATAGCACTAATGGTGTGCAGGAACCTGGCATGGGGAAATTGGAGATGTAACCTAAAAATCCCAAGCTGGATGCGCACTGCCATAGTGAGACCAATTATCACTTTTAGCCATTGCGTGGATTAGTAATACTAGTCTATTGACGAGAGAAAGCGTCTCCAAAATACAGTTGTGTCAGTTCGTGAACATTTTCTATTTCAGTTTGAACCATTACTTACGGATCATTCTGTATAAGAAATGAATTTGAAAAAAAGTTGCTATAAAAGTTGGAGAAACATTATGTACAAGGTGTTCCGGGTCTAATGACAAGAAGTCGGGAACATATATAGGTTAACCAAAATATTATTAGCACATTATAAAAACTTCTTCAACAGAGGCCATCGTTTCGAGGTCTACAAAGTTAGGATTTCAGTATATTCATTTTATCACAACTGAAAATTTCTTTCCACTTCTGAAATACTTTTTTCGTTTCATTATATTGATAAACATAAGGTAGCTTTTCACGTGAATAGAGAAAACAAGGAAATAAAATAAAATCATCTTACCTGACATTTTCGTGTTTTTGAATGTAGATTTTATGAAATTGACCTTCGACAGGTTTAATAATATCATTTTTCATCTCCATTGCCACGTGTTGGGGTAACACTGAAAGGAGGAGACGTTCCTGTAAATTAATAGCCAATTATTGATATTTTCTCACAATTAGGCACTACACAATATAACATAAGACTATAAACACTATAAAACATTCCCGCTGCTAATATTGAACAAACCAGCTAAAATTTTGGAAATAATACATTAGCATATTAAATATAATCCTCACACCCTTGCTGACATTATGAATGCAAATGTTTTTGTTCGTTACGCTTTCACGCCTTAACCCTTTGTGTACCTAAGGCTTAAATTCTCACGCGATGACATTTTCCCAACGGTACTTAAAAGTCCAAGGACTTTTCACCCCAATATCTCTGAAACCTACGATTAAAATGTTCTTAAGCACTGTCGGTACTTAAAAGACCTATGTAAGTATCTACTCGAATACATTGGCAGTGTTGCGCATGACATCTGTAAGTGAAAATACCACCAACAATCAGTGGTCTGCAAACCAACGTGGTTACTAAGGCGATTTAATTTGTTATAATTTGTTTAGTAACTTTTGAAGTGAGTTTTTTGTTATTTTTGAGAACAATAATGGTAAGTTGTTATGTCGAAAATAAAAAAGTGGCAAATGTATTGATGTATATTACATTTTATATGATTTTTATAAGTGGTACTCAGGAGTACCGTTGGGATTTTTGAGGTGATAATTTTTGCTCATTGTCGTAAGATGGGGAGAAGCACTGAAAGTATAAAAAACCCTTGTCAGAGAAAGTATTACTGGAAAATATTGAAATCACTAGGAGGAGAAATATATGAGTTTATGATAGACCTGGATAAAAAACAGGACACAGATATTGAATCCGATGACGGGGAAGTATCAGATGCATGGATTCAACATCAACTACCTCGTGTTGAAAACGGAAACTGCGTAGTTGGCAATGAAATTTCTCAAAAAGATATGGACAATAACAGCGATTCCGAAGCAGGAAATGACAATATAGAGCCTTCCGTAAAGAGATATCGTTAGGAATGGTTATCTGTAATAGGATGATTCAAAAATCAACAGACAATATATTATTCTACACCTACTAGTGTTAGACTTGGCAATTAAGGCAATCATTGTGAATCCCAAGGGTACTTGTAGGTACCATTATTGTAAATCCTATAAGAATATATTTTTTTTGCAAACCATGCCTTTTGAGTATTTACTTGATTGTTTTTGTTGCTAAAACCAGAAAATAAACTGAATATTTCAGTAAATTCTTCTTGCGGTATTTGGGTGTCCTAAAATTCACTGGTACTTCAAAGAACCGTCGGTACACAAAGGGTTAAATATTAAAACACTCATCATGAAATTAGTCCGAGGACACAAATATCATATTTTCCTGATGAAATGTTAACTTTGCAGTCATTATTTCAAATATAAGTATATTTGTCCACGACCACCTAATAAAAAGTCAATATTTTACCTCCTAACTAAAGGTATATGGTACCCATATATCAACTGTCGTGAATTATGGTTCATAATACACTGTAGTGTATTATGGTTCATAATTCCCGACTAGAGATGGGGGTACAATATGAAATAAACTATTAAATCTGTGTATTTTGTTCAGGAAATTTGTTTCTGACATATATCGTATCTATAAAATATTGTAATTTTTAGTATTGATACTTTTCATAACGATATTTTCTAATATTAAGTATTTCAAAACAATATATTTATAACGGTACGTTGTATTGATACTTTCTACAGTATCGCCCATCTCTATATATGTCAAATTATTTGAAGTAGCTGCCACAACATTTTGAGGTTAGTAATATGCCAAATCGCTACTGACTTTTATTTATTGATAAATAAATTAAGTGTCGTGGACAAAGTATAGTATTCTACTCGCAATTTATGGCCATAATTCACATGGGTGACTTGCGCCCCTCGCCTGCGGCTCGTGACGCAAACGTCACCCATCGTGAATTATGGCTATCATAAATTGCTCGTTTAATAATATACTATTAATTACTTCTCAAACATTGATTTTTGGTTAGGTCAATAATTATAGTTCAGTTTTTTTTCCGCGAAATTTCAATTATTTCGAATTCACATATATAATATTATAACGTACGAGGTAATCGTTGAGCATATACGATTTATAAATCTGTGATGACAACTTCTTTTGTATCACCCCCGTACAATTATAAATAAATTAATTGATCTCTTTAGGGTTGTATACTTTCGAAATAAACTCACCGTGTCTTCAAGTATGGATAGTCAAATAAAATGCATTGAAAAAATTTTGTAATTTTCAATTATAATGATATGCAAATAAATTTTATCAAAATTGAATTAGTATTTTATCTCAAAACTTTTTAATAATGCTCACCTGGTATTTCTAGATTTTATGTATTGTTAATATGAACTAAATAACAAATTACTCTTCTAAGTTTTCAAATATAATTTATACCCCAATACGCAAACAATAATGTTCTCTCCTCGTTTCCGACTCTAACCGATTTATTTATGCATCAGCAAATAATACTGTTGAACTTATCTTTTATTTCTATCAAAATTAAAATACTATCTATTTGTTCGAAGCTAAATATTGAATTCTTGTATCGTTATTTGTTCATAAAGGTAAGCTTCCTTTTCGTAATATTAATGGATGAACCTCGGATGAACTAGATACGCCCACAATTATTCTTCTCTCTCTTTCAAGCAGTTTTTCTCATATTTTCCTTGTCGTATTTGTGTAAATGGAATGAACGGAAAGGCTTTCGATGATCTGTTCCTCACTACCTTCAAGAGTTACTAGATTTTCAGGGATTGGCCAGTAATTCTTGTATTAATTAGTAAAAACTTCTCCAAAATATATGCCGCATATTATTGGAATTTTACTGGATTTACTACGCAAATTCTTGGACACAATTTATTCCTTGGACACAGTTCCTGTCCCAACCAAATTCCTGGGCCAAATAAAGTTCCTGTGCCAACCAAGTTCTGGGGCCAAATAAAATTCCTGAGCCAAACAAAGTTCTAGAGCCAGTGTAGTTTCTGGAATAAACCAGATCTCTAGATTTACTTGCTGGATGACATAGTGCCAGGATTATGGGCAGATAGAGTCCCCATCAGGAGAATATTTTGTAAATTTTTTTCTTCCTAACTTCTTTGATATATGTAGATTCGAATTTTTCATCATTATTATATTTTGTTTAACCGAAATGAAATATTATGTTCCTGATCCAAAAAACATATCGACTCTCAATCTTTTTCCCAAACTCTCGAATAAATTTCACTGCAGCTTGTGAATACGCTTGCAAGCGAAGACAACTCGAAATTGTAATCTTTTATGTTAATGTACAGGGTTGGGATAAAGTATGGAACCAAGTAAATATCTTTCAAACGAAAAGAACGATATTTATGAAAATTTGCAGGTAAGTGCAATAGAACAAAATGCATCTGATGTACATTTTTTTGTTAATAATATACTTCCGGTTTAACCGGAAATGCCATCAACTTCTTTAATTTGAATGGGACACTCTATATATTTTTACAGATTTTGAAAGAGCTTTAATCAACCTCCTTTGAGCTTTTTTGCGTTAGAGCAAAAAACTATTTATATAAACTAATTAATGTTGTTTGTGTGCATAGCAATAAATAAACGAGTACTGTTTAGTACGTCTTTTGTTCTCCAAGTGTCAAATTCTAATTGACGGAAATAAATTTCACAATTTAGAATGGTTCAATTAAGTGAAAAATAACGTATTAAAATTTTAATGATCATCGGTTATGGTGATCGTGTTAGAGCTCATGAAGAAGTTTATCATATTTTTAATAATTTGCATCCGGAGAAAAATCCTATATCACGCTCAACAGTAACTAAAACATTACAACGTTTTAATACAACTGGGATGGTACAGTTGGTCCAAGAACTGTCAGACGATGATTTTGACCAGCGGCTGGAATTTTGCGAACGGCTAATGGACATCTGTAATGTCGACGAAAAATTTGTTTCTAACATAGTTTTTTTCCGATGAGGCAACTTTTTGTTTGAATGGAACAGTCAGGCGCCATAACTCAAGGTATTGGTCAAATGAGAATCCTCATTGGATTCATGAAGCACATATCCAGCATCCACAGAACTTAAATGTTTGGATGGGAATTGTCGAAAATAGGCTTATAGGCACATTTTTTATCGACGGAAACTTGAATGGTGACAAGTATTTGGATCTACTAAACAACGAAATTATTCCTGCACTTCAACAGAATGGGAAATTACCACAAAAATAGTATTGCATATTGTCAGCAAGTAAACGGCGAGCATTTTGAACATTTGAATTAATTTTGTTTCTCATTATTCTAAAATAATGAAATGTACACGTATTGTACAACTAATAGTGAGTTATTCCTTGTTTTAACAATTTTTTTTACTCTAAGCACATAGTATGTATGAAATAACAAGCTCTTTAAAAATCTGTAAAAATATATAGGGTGTCCCATTTAAATTAAAGAAGTTGATGGCATTTTCGGTTAAACCGGAAGTATATTGTTAACAAGAAAATGTACATCAGATGAATTTTGTTCTATTGCACTTACCTGCAAATTTTCATAAATATCGTTGTTTTCGTTTAAAAGATATTTACTTGGTTCTTTACTTTATCCCAACCCCTTATTGTTTTACAGGTTACCCAACAAAAAAATTCCCAACAATAACCATGTTCTCTAATCTATTTATCTAACAATGAGTAGCAAAGTGTACATTAAGAAATATTTGATTCATTTAATAAGAATTTTTTTCGGTAGTGCGTGAGTTAAACAAAAGCATTTTCTTACAAGTTGCTATTAGTTAGAACAATCACCAGCGGATGACCTTTTAGCGCCTTTTACGGAAGAAATAATTAAAAAAAAGACGAAAGAAAAACCTTGATACTTTATGCTACTCGCCCTAAGCAGAGATAAAGTGCGTAAGGAAGTTTGTTATCGCCAGGAAATTTTTTGTCGACGGAGTGTTGTGGGGAATTTACCGTCTCCGTTGACCAAACTAAAACGTACCGAATAGAAAAAACAATTCATTTTATTTGTATTGTATTTTATTTTGCACATGTTCTGTGAAGAGTTTGCGCCACTTAGGGCCAACTGCACCGTTTCTTCTTCTGAGTAATACTTCAGTGAGTTAAACTTTGTTCCTTAAAGCTATTTTTTGGCGTACCACAGTTTTAAAATTTTTGTGTCTTTTTTAAAAACATTTCATTTGAGGGTTGAAACAATGACGTCGTAGACGGAATGTTTCTAAATACTTTGCATTATTTTGAACCAAATAATAACGAGCGGTTCGAAGCTCTCAGTTGTCATTGTCTTTTGTTCATATGTATATCGCAGGCTCCCATAATTTATGATCCCAAGGAGACAGAAAACCAAAAACAACATAGAAGTAAAATTGCATATCCCTTTTTTTTGTTAAAAATGTTTCAAATGACTTTTGACGATTTTCTATCAACAGTGGATGAAGAGACTGCGGAAAAGTTGAAAGGTAGGTAATCTTTTCATTCATTTAGAAATATCTCAAAATTTGACTACGCATCGGACATTCGAAGTTAACGCATGAATACCTAATGATATCTAGCAACCGAACCTTTTGTCAAGTCTGTCAAGCGCATTTGACAATAAAACACATTTTGTCTGATTGTCACCAATTCTTAGCCAGAAGACAACATTATCACCTCTCATCAAGCCTACGATATATGCTAAATAATCCTGAGCAAATTAACAACCTACTACAATTTCTCAAAGATGTGCAGCTTTACAGCAAAATTTAATCAAAACTTCATATATATTTAATCTTATTGTACTTCATATAGCAATGTAATTGTTTTTGTGCAAGTGGCCATAGTAGCCGAGCACGTTAATTTTTAATAAAAAAAATTTTTCAGTATTTCTGTACACTCATTATCAATAAGTATATCTTCAGTAATTGATTCGTACCTCAGTCTTACCAAAATATTTCCTGACAACTTATTTCTGATGTAAAAAATTCTGCCTTGTTGGAAACGCTTTCATTTTCATATTATTTATTATTTCAGATCCCACACAAATGATAAATGGAGCAAAACAATAATCTGTAGCAAAAACTTTCATAATATCGCGCCTTGCTCAATGACAAATGATATTTGATTTGATTTGACGACATATGTTTTAAAAATATTTCGTTTTCGCCACCGTCAAATCTATGACGTAAAATTGGATATGTTTTTAAAACATTATTGTATACGGTTCAACGCCAAAAAATAGTTTAAGTAAAACTTTGTGTAATTCAACTGCACTGCGTCTTATTTTGCTAAGTCGACTTAAGACAGGATGTGGACAGGCGAACAAGGACTTTGATTTTGATAAAAATTGAAATGTGATAGATGTGACACTAATTTTTATCCCAAAGAGGATAACAATATCAAATATAATTAATATAATGAAGTAATGAAGAGCTGCGGCTACCACTCAGAATGTATTAAACTACAATTAACTACAAAGGTGTTATTCCACCGCGGCCCCAATTTCAATAACGACAAAAATTTGTATATTTGATGCATTGTGAGGCAAAATATGAATTAAATCCAGTCCTACTACAGGGTTTGCGCCATTAGCAGTGTAATATTAATTCACTGTACTGTGGAGAGTTTGCGCCACGCGCAGTGGTTGTAATGTTATTTGCGTAGAGTTTGTGTCATATATTCCTTACAAGCAGCTCTCAATAAAGACAACACATGATTTTACATAATTTTGATATGTTTGATCTTTGAGGTTAGGTCTGAATCGTATCGTAGTAAAAATCCTCAAAGAGGGGACATTCCCACTAGGATGTATTGTTTGTGACATATGTGGCAATACTGTAACACATAATAGTATATTAAAGTATAAGTGGATATTAAGGTCTTTAAAACACGCGTTCGCCTTCGTGCTTGAAAGCAAGTGAGCAAGTGTTTTAGAGACCAGTTATCCACGAATACTCTACGTTATTTTTTTATTGGTGCACTTTGAAATTATAATTACTGGTATCTATTACTAATACAACAACAAGAAATGGAAATAAGAACTAATAACGTAAAATGCTTGAATTGCGTTGTCATGGAAATTAGGAAAACATAAACTAATTTGCATTTTGATGGAAGTTCAACCTCATTGAGTTCTGAGAATGTTAACAGTATTAATTTGAATACCATTTCCTCCGATTTGAAAAATCGAAATGTTAATATCCCAAACAATACCAACTGTATTTTCCATTTTCATTTATAAAATTGAAATTGTTAAAATATTGTTCGAATGAAGGTTTTGACGTTACAAAGTACTCCTGTCAGATCAATATTAAATAATTGTCATTTAGACTTCGTTTCTCGAGTTGTTGATGTTGCCATGGTAACTTTAAAAAACGCGCATGTTTCAAAGTTCGATTTAAACACGCTGAGGCGTGCTTTAAATAGGTAAAACGGTACACCAATAAAAGTTAATCGAAACAGATCAGTAAATAGTGTGTCTCTTAGGAAAAATGGGTGACTTTCGTTTCTCTTAATCCTTCTTTCAATATTATATTCTTGAATTTCTTGACGATGTTCATTATTATCAACTAATATTACACCCAAGATCTGGAAAGGAATCATCAACAATAAGTATAGTATATAAAGATTATTTTCGTTTTTTAGAAAAAAAACTATTTGTGTCCGGTATTACCCTTAACGTTCAAGATGCTTATACCATTTTTTGCGTGATCGTATTGAAATAAATTTCGAATGAAATAATTTGAATTTCTTCGAAATGAACGAAATGTCAAGATCAGTTCAAAATACAATTTGCATATTGGTGGAATTATTTTATTATTATTTATTACTTTTTATATTGTTCTGTTCATTAAAAAAATATAAATCTTCTTATTTTTTTTTGTTCCTTTTGTGTAATGAATGAAGTATAGTATATTAAGTATCAAGAACGGTAAGGGTTGTTTACCGGTCGACAGCAATGTTTTGCTGGAGACCGGTATTACCCTTAACGTTCGAAATGTTTATACCATTTTTTGCGCGATCGTATTGAAATAAACTTCGAATAAAATAATTTAAATTTCTTCGGAATGAACGAAATGTCAAAAGTGACATTTATACTTTTCGATCAGTTTAAAATATTATTTGCATTTTGGTGAAATTGTTTTCATGCTATTTATTACTTTTTATATTGTTCTGTTTGATTCTGTTCATTAAAAAAATATGAATTTTCTTATTTTTTTTTGTTCCTTTTGTGTAATGAATGGAGTAATATATTATTTAGGACCAATTGAATGTATGTAGGGCTTCGACGTCGGTAAGTAATTTACTTACCGATGTCTGAACGGTAAGTAAATCACTTACCGACGTGTTAGACTTAGAAACCAGTAAACACAACCTACCGACCTGACAACCGATGCTGTGAATAAACAAAAAGGATCGATCGCGCAAAAATATATTATTTAGGACCACTTAAATGTATGTAGGGCTAAGACGTCGGTAAGTAATTTACTTACCGATGTCCGAACGGTAAGTAAATCACTTACCGACGTGTTAGACTTAGAAACCAGTA
>CAJUYG010000297.1:429816-456284 GCA_910591675.1 Galerucella calmariensis
AAAAATACCATATTTGTTCATAATATAATCCCTCCAGTTTCGAATAATGTTGCAGCAGTGATTCATTAGTGTCCAATATCTTGTGAATCGTCGAAAGTATTCGAAAAAAGTTTCACCGATTGTTTCCAGCCCAAAGATCCATATTTTAAAAGTCGCAATTGTACCAGAACGCCGAGCCAGATCAAAGATATATTTTATTTAATGGGACATCCTGTATTTCCCTTCAAATTTGAATTCTGCTGGACTTATATAAGGTTGTAGTAGGTTATACAGTGTATTTAAAAAGTGCCGACTATTTGTTCCTGAAAATTGTAACGAGTTCAACGACTCGTCAACGTCTCTGATGGTCTTCTTCTCCTCCTATCATAATTCACTAGACCTGCTTCCAAATCTGAGAAATCGTATACAGGACGATTAAAACTCGAATACATTGATTTCACAATTTTTTTAATGAATCACCCTGTATTTTATATCGGTAAATCAGATTTACTTTACTATACTTTGAATAAGTATATGCCTGAACCGAATAGTTTTTGGAAGATTTCACTTTTATGATTAGAAAAACCCAACAATACAACAAAGTTTATTCACATCAATCACTAATACACAAAAATTTATAAAAAAATCAACAATACAGTTACAAAATATACTTGGAGTGACCACCCTCTATATCAATGCAGGCTTGAATTTGTTCTTCATAAGATCGACTAACATCTCCAAGCATTTGCGCATGAACATTTTGAAAAGCCCTTTATTTTATTTTTCCTATCGTCTAGTGTCTAGTGTACTTTGTTCTCGTGATCGTTAACATGGCCTCTATAAAAAAAACCAACTTTATTTTACGCTGGTATCTTCGTGTCTAGAATACTTCTCCTGCTCGTCTAATCCACCTTTAGAGAAACGTTGTCTCATCACAAAATTTTTCAAAACGTTCTATTTCACTGCAATCTGCGGCCTGGGCCATCTGTAAGTTCTTGACTGTAGCGAATTTTATAAGGTTTTTTCTGATTTCATAATTCTGATTGATTCTGACCACGGACGTCTGAGCGATATTGTTGTCTAGTGCCATCTGGTTTGAAGTAGCAGTTATCAACTTGAAGTAGAACATTTAGTTTGATTTCATCATCTGTAGTCTGCCAGTCTTAGGACAGTTTCTAACATCTCTAGTCTCTCTATACCTCAGTTTTTAAAATGTGTTGAGGATTCAATTAATTAAATATACATGTATCTTTCAATCTTCTGCCGTTTGTGAGATATTCAGATTGTTCCGTAGGTTTCCTGTATATACAGGGTGTAAATGAACAATAAAGATCGATCGCGCAAAATAGTATATTACGTAACGTGTGCGGAAAGTGACATTTTTCACACGAGTGGGAAATAGTGTAGCACGAGGCATGAGCCGAGTGCGACAATCACACGAATGTGAAAAATCACTTTCGCACGAGTAATGTACAGTATTTTTCCTACGATCACGTGATAATTTCACCAAATAATGTGTAATCAACATCTGACATATTAATACACAAAATGTTACAATTAAAGTCAATATAATTGATTTCAAAATTAACAATAACCATCATTAGTGACAAAAATTCAAGTAGTTTAACTATATAATATAGGTAGGTTATTACAATTATTAATTGGTTGTATAATTATAGGAATTGAAAGTGAAATTATTATTTCATACATACTTATCATGAATACCTTCCAAGATGGATTACATTTTCGTACTATTAAAACAGGTGATTTGGAATAGTTGGTACAACATCGGACTTCTGACGAAGAGTACGCGGTTTTGATCCTCGACCGCGCCCTACATTTTTTTTAATCAAGAAAATGACAAAAATTTCACTTTTCAAATAGATCGCTTCAAATTTAGATATTACATGGGTAAATCTAATTAAAAATTATATATTTGTCAGCTTGCCAGTGGTCAATCTTAATAAAAATTATACATTTGACAGCTTTTTTATCCGTACACGTACGGATAAGTTATTTTTTACGTACGCGTATGAATAAAATTCACTTTCCATAGAACTAGACAGTGCGATCGATATATGTCACTTTCCTATGTGATCGTAGGAAAAATATTTATTTGTTTCATAGGTGTGTACCTACTGTCAAAAATAAAAAATGACATTGAAATGTAACAGAGATGGTCGCTGGTTAAAATGTCACTGTTTTCGTTTTTCTCAAATTTTTTTTTTGGACTAATTATTATAATTTTGTAGGTTAATAAAATAAAACAATAGGTAAGTCAAAAACTAGAAGTATTCTACAATTGGCAGAAGCAAACGTGAGCCCTGGTGGACGTGTTCATGTCGCTGTAGTTGTATTTTTGTAGTAACAATTCGATATTTTGAATCGATAACCAAATATCGATACCATAAATGTCAACTGTTAAGAGATATGTAAACAAAGTCAAACTTGCTAAAAATTTAACTCTAAATATTAATAAAAAAATTTATATTGGACCAAAACTAAAACTACCGTTTGCCCTAAATGTCTATATTTTCAAATTACATGACTGTATTAATGTCATGAAAAAGAAGGGTCAAGTTTCTATGGAAAGCAACAAAATATGAACTGGTTATAGTGCAGTGTTGCAGATGCAAAAATGAAAATTACCCGAACTTACTATTCAAATTATCAGAATTTGTCAAAATTACCAAAAGTACACATTGGTTATCTAAATAAAGTCTTCGACCAGAGTCAATATGGAAAATCCCCAAAAACAATAGCCATTTTATATATCATTTTTACAAAATATTCGAAAAACTATTGGATCCAAATTAGTGAAATTGTCTAAAAATCGGATAATCATCCTCGCATTGACAACACTGATACAGAATGAATAAAATGATGTATGTTGATGAAATCACCCGGTCATATTATTTCGATTATATTTAACAATTACTAATGGACAATCGTTAACATTGGCTCTTGATTGGCTGCTTGCGATGACCTTAATGTAGGTAGTCATTAATGTATGATTTTGTCTAATTTTGAGAACGTTAATAGTAATACACGGTCGACGGAAATCGTTATTTACGTAACTAGTTATGAAAAGAGCGATATTCTTCAACAAGCGTAATATTTGCCAATTATGCGAATTATGCGAGTTGAACAATGTGGCTCTCTTCATAACGTGTTTACATTTGATCTAATTCCGCGCTTCTATAATATTTAACAAAATCTTCAATTACAATGGTAATATTAAATTGGATTTAAATGCGTGTTAAAAGTATTGTTACTATGAAGTATTCACCCAAAAAATTGACTCACTTTAAATAACTGTGTCCTTAATAATGTTGTTTTCATTGTTTATAAATCTTAAGATACTATTGAATTAAAATAATGGGGTAATTGTCAGTTGAAATAATGAAATAATTGTCAGTTTTGACAGTACCGAATTAATAAATTAATCTTTGAAACTTAAAAAGTTACGTTAAGTTTTTACATAACTACTTTTCATACCTGATATATGAAGGTTATGAAAAATGTGACGTTACCAAACGTCAAGGAGTGTCTTAAAGTGTCACATTTGATAGCGGAATTAGATAATAGTTATTCACGTAACTAGTTATAAAAAGAGCGATATTGTTCAACAAGCGTAATATTTGCCAAAGCGAGCGCTAGCGAGTTCTGCAAATTACGCGAGTTGAAAATTGTCGCTCTCTTCACAACGTGTTTACGTACAACGTTTTATCTAATTCTGCGCTTTCATAATATTTAATAAAATCTTCAATTACAATGATATTATTGAAGTGGATTCAAATGGTGTTAGAAGTATTGTTACTATGAAGTACTCACCCAGAAAATTGACTTACTTTAAATAACTGTGTCCTGAATAATGGGGTAATTGTCAGTTTAAATAATGAAATAATTGTCAGTTTTGACAGTACCTAATTAATAAATTTTTCTTTGAAACATGTGGTATCCCTATGCTGAAACTTAAACAGTTACGTAAAGTTTTTACATAACCACTTTTCATAACTGATAATGAAGGTTATGAAAAATGTGACGTTATCTAACGTCAATGACTTAAAGTGTCACATTTGATAGCGGAATTAGATAAAGTAAATTTCGCCACTAATTAATACTGCTTGCTTCCATAGTAACAAATGAATATCTCCAATTCTACTAGGCGACTCAAGGGGAATCTACGAGGGACGCTCGTAGGGACGTTCCAAGTACTTTAAATTTGAAAAATAATCACATCCTATTCAAAATTGGAAAAAATGTAGTGTGAAACACGTTGGGAAACACTATTTTTCGTAATTCGCGTTATTTTGCGCAACTTGCTTTGCTCGCTGCGCAGAAATCCGCACGTTATGAAAAAGTATGCTTATCCCAACTGGTTGCACAAATAACTATTTTTTTATTATTAAAAAGTGCTGTTGCAGACTTAATGAAAACATTAAATGTCTTGATAACTACAAATTTTTGGATATGTAAAGGTCTTGCCTTTTTTATGTGAAAACCATTGAGAAATACAAAATAAAATAAAAATAGCTTGGAATGCCAGTGGCGTAAGAGCTTGGAGGGGAAAAGTGACATATTCTTCCAAATGTACACCACTGGATCTAGAATTGATACATGTTTTTCCATCAAAATATGCCCTTTTACATTTAAAAACAACCTGCCAAATATCGAAAAAAACATTTAATTTTCCATAACTTCAACTCAATCCTTATATCATTTTCTCAAATTTCACGAGAGGTATCTTCATGCAAATGTTGATTCATTTGAAAACACCCTGTATAGGAATAAACATATTAGTATAGTAATATTAGTCAATCATATCGAAATAATATTTGTGTCATAATATATCGATGACATATTTATGTAATTTAAGAAATTTATTGAATCAGTCACAATAACGAATGAAAAAATAATTGCTGTAACTATTCATGTATAAATTACTACGTTAAGAAGTTAAAGAAATCATAGAACAGTGAAACAGTTTAATACTTTAGGAATGATTATCAAAGTGGCACGATTAAGAAAGAGTATGGTCGAATTAAAGAAAATTTATGAAACTGATGATTGTCTTCGTTGTGTCTTTGTCAGTGGCGGCGCCAGCTTTTTCTTTTCGGTTGGGCGATACCCGGCACAAAAATTTGGAGGGTGGGCAGTAAAAATTTGGTTTATTTCGGTTTATACAGATATCCGCGTACCTGATTTAAATATTTCAGATTTGTAAAATTTCAACCAGTATCAATAAATGGGATAAAAAACACTCTGGCACTGTTTTAAAGTTTATTTTACACAGGAACACATTATTTGCAAAACGTTAGACATTAAAAAAGAGCTATCTTTCTATTGCTATGTTTAGTGGCAAACAAATCTACAACTACATCCAAATCCAATGTTTTAATAATATTTTTTTTTGACATACAAAATTCCTAAATCGGTGAGCCTCCCTTGTGACATTGTGGTCCTTAAATAATCTTTAATTTTTTTTAAGCCACTAAACGATCTCTCACAACTGGCACTTGAAGAGGGTACGGTTATTGTAATTCTACACAATTTATTGAGTTCGTGAAAAACTAATTTAAATTCCTGCAGAAGAACTGCAAGATTAGAGACGGTCTTTATTTTAACATTATGATTAATTTCATACCTTTCAATGGTTTTTGGTAGTAACTTTAATTCCGTTTCGACGGATGCTAAGTCACATCCGTAATGTATAGCTAATGGAGTTAATTGCTCTAAATTTAAAATTATATTACTTGATGGGTTTAAAACACTAAAGTATTTTAGAACACTATTATTTTCTTCAAATCTCCGACAAAGTTCCGAAGTGATTCGATCAATAACAGGATAATACAATTTAGGTGAATATCTTTATAGCTGAGTACACATGACTAGAAAGTCAAGAAAACATATTTGTATTCTGTGTAAAATTTAATTTTTAAAAATCGCTGAGCGCTTTCGTCTGTTAGGCCATCTTCAGTGCTATACTCGTCAGGTATTTGTTACAAGAAACTTTTCGACCACACATTGACGTCACAAATTAAAATATCTTAAGATGACATTAAATTAAAAATAATCCCCTGATTAGGGGAACAAGTAAAATAAAATAATATAGATATTTTACTTATTCAGTTTTTGTATAGCTCAAAATAATATTTCTTATAGTACGGTCCAATATTGAAAGCAATGGTTTAAGTTTTCTTTTATTCTATTCATGAGCCTTGCTATTATTTTTCACCATTTAACAGGTTGGGCAGACGGTTGGGCGAGAACAATTTAGGTTGGGCGCTCGCCCACCCCTGGCGCCGCCACTGGTCTTTGTTGATCTATAAAAACTGTTAAGAAGGAACTATATAATAGAGTTGTTCGAGTATGTTTGAATCAATAATATCTTTCAAATTACTGAGCTGGAAGATTCAAAAGATTTTTTTATAATAATATTTATTCCCAAGAAAAAGAACCAAAATGAAAATTTTTAGATATATTTCGTGATTATTGATTTTTCTCTGAAGTGTCTAAGATCAAATGGTGAAACTTTTTTTTCAGAAATAAAAGTTGTAGAGAAGATATTTAGTACCAAAAGGGTTTGCTGATATTTTCGCCATCATAAAATTAGGCAAGTTTGCTATTTTTTTCATTCAGTATGATTAAGTGACGTTGAGACGTCCACTTTGCAGTTAACGTTTCCAATAATAAAAATTCAATAATTTCTTCAAATATCTTAATTTTTGGTGAAATAGACAACAAAGGTAGTCTATTTGAACCGAAAAAAAAATTCATTACTACGGTTTATCTAGTTTCCAATAATAAAAATTCAATAATTTCTTCAAACATCTTAATTTTTGGTGAAATAGATAACAAGTTAGTCTATTTGAACCGAAAGAAAAATTCATTACTATGGTTTATTTAGTTTACCGCGAAATTTAAAATATTTAAAATTACATTATACACTGTCACAGATTACCCTACAATCTGTGACACTGTGTTAATGTTATTATGAGATGCGACATAGAGTTCCTGCACATTACTGAAACACGCGAGTTAACTTTTTTACCAAATAGCATTTATAAAAAATAATAACAGATTTGGAAAGGTCGTTGAAAAATATGTACAAATGCACTTTTAATTTTCTTGAATTCGCTCTGGTTTAAAAAAATGGATAGTTATGTTTAGAAAAGTCAAACTCCATTCTCCATTCCCAGACGGGAAATTTGAAAGTTAAACGTGAAGTATCGCGGTTCGATTCCTCGCTGTGGTGTTTTAGTATTCAAAAGCGTTTTCATTAAACAGAGCGAATTCAAGAAAATTGAAAGAGCATATGCACTCACTTTTCAACGACCTTTCCAAATCTCTTATTATTTGTTATGAACGCTATTTGGTAAAAAAGTTAGCTCGCGTTTGACATCTTATAAAAAAAGTGTATACGAACGGAGAGGCGGACGGCACCACCTTCAAGGGCTACTAGATCTTATGTAATTGTGCATTAATCCAAGTATTAATTAAAGCAAACTTCTGGAAAATATGTGCCTCAGATTATAAGCGATTTTACTAGCTTTACTGGTATGTTATGAAGTCATAATTTTAATCACGCAATTTTGTAGATGTATAAGGATTTAGCCAAAACTGGTTAATTGTGAAGAGATTCAGTATTATTTAGTTGAACATGTATATCCCATTTTGTAACTTGTTTGTACCAAAATGTAATATTGTAGAACAATTCCTGGGTGGAAATTCCTAGACACACAATTTCTGGGTCAAAATTTCTGGACAAGGATTTCCTAGGTCTAAATTCCGGGGTCGAAATACCTGAAAACACAATTACTGGGTCACAGTTCCGACAGCTAAAACAATTTCCGAGAGCTAAAACAATTTCCGAGAGCTAAAATATAGTAACGGAAGGTATGATATGATATAACAGACAGGGCAAAAATCGATAACATCTCTATGTGCTATCGTACAAAAGGATGTGAACTATGCAAAAAGCTGGAGTAGGCATGTGGGACATAGCATTAACCCCACTAAAACCATCTTGATAGCCTTCATTAAAAAAAGAAAAGTCAACCTCAAAATCATTAAACTTGATGGAAACGTGATTGAATGGAGACCAGAAGTCAAGTATAGTTTGTTCAACCATCCTTTGCCGTTATGTCATAATCGGTGACGTATTCTGCTGTTTTACGTATGTCTTATATTTCTTGAATGTTATTTTACACTTAACCTCAAAATTATAATCAATGGCATATGTTAAGAATTTTTTTCAAAATATGACAACTGAATTGTCAAAAGTAACAGACAAAATTTATGTCGACCTTAGATAAGAAATACGTTAATGACGTCATAATTCCGTCTCATCCATTTCATGAATGAGAGAGCAAGCTGGACAATGTATGACGTAACGGCAAAGGATGGCTGAACAAACAATAAAAAGAGATTACATATAAAGTAAAAATGGCTTTAATGGTGTGAAGGAATCTGGTAGGGAGAAACTGGGGTTGTAACCCAAAAATTCTAAGCTGAATATACACTGCCATAATGAGATCAATCATCACCTATGGAGCCATTGCGTGAAGAAATCAACCTAACCTATTGACGACCAGAGTAAACCTTTCCAAAATTCAAAGACTAGCCTGTGTATGCATAACAGGAGCAATGAGCAATGAGAACGGCAGCCATAGAAGGGATAGGAGTATTCATGCCAGGAACCAAACACTATAAAAGTTTGGGAAAACTCCAAGTAACATTCAGATAAGGGAATTCACACCATAAGAAAGTTCGCCCAGTTAAATATTGATAAAGGATACATAAGGCAAAGGATTATCATAATGTTGGATAGTCAAGCAGCCATTGAAGAACTGAGCTTCTGTGTAATAAGAAAACTCAATGAACTAGGCGAGAACAATATAGTCACCTTACAGTGGATTTCAGGACACACTGGAATAGTAAATTGAATAGCAGATGAACCAGCAAAGGGACTGAGGGACTGAGGGACTTGGAGGGCCTGAACCCTTTTGCGTAATGTGTTCCAATGTTATATTGGAAGAATAAGGTGAATCCCAAAAAAAGTTCTGATCATTGGGAAGATCTAGTAGGGCTTATACAATCAAAGATTCTTCTGGGTGACTACAATCTGTTGAGATCAAATGAAAGCAGCATAAGTCAAAGTAACTGCGTTAACAGTTTTAACAGGAGTCGTAACGGGACATTGTCGCCTGAATGGGCACCTGAAAAAGCTCAAAATAGTGGAGGAAGAAGAATGTAGATTTTGTGGCATGTAAGAAGAAACCTTTATCTACATACATACTCGAATTGCACATCAATTCAGACTCCTAGGGTACAGAACCTGGAAAATTACTGTCCAAGCGTTTATTTCATTTGGTTGCTCCACACTGTATATTATCCATCTAGCCTGTCTATCCAGGATAAAAGAGAAACTATCACAAAGCAGTAAACATTGACAAACTTAATCAGTTATGGATTCTGACTTCAGTTTATGTTTGTCAAATTATTTTTAATTCGTGTCATTCGAAAGTTCAAGGGTGAAATAATAACGTCTAGACGTGGATTGTATTTGAATTTTAAATAAAAAATCATCATAAATATCTGGTTACGACTAAAAATATAAATGACACTGAGCATTTGTTTTGTGTGACAATGATGTCGTAAAACTAAAATTAATTTCAATAATATTGGCAGAGAATCGTTTTACATCGAAAAATTGAATATTATTGGAATTGATTTTAAATTGACTTTTTTGTTTTCTGACCTTTTTTATATTCAAAAATTGCTGTAAACATATGGAAAACACCATGACTGTAAGTATAACGTGAAATTTAATTAGGGTCAATCGTACAAATAAACGTATTTCAAATTCATTCAACCACATTTCGGGTTATTTGCAAGTTTCACTTTTCCTAATTTTTCTACTACAATTATTGCTGTAGGGTTTCAGCGACATGATTCGGATAAATATTTTATTAGTGTTGCCGCGAGAAGAGACGGGATAAGAAAGGTCTCTCGTCTCGGTTCTCTCGTGATTTAAACCAAAAATAGGAAAACCAAGCAAACTTTTAACGCGTTTAAGTTAGGTTCTATCACATTTGAGATGAATTGTGTGCAATATATGTCAAATGTGACAGATCTCCAACTGAGTGCGTTGAAGCTTTGCTTGGTGTATTCTACAGCAGGGTGGCCCATTGTTGCGACAATGGTCTCACTCCTACCAATAAATATAGAGGAAAACTTTTGACGAAGCCTATTAAGGGATGAGAGGTGCCTCTTATAAAATTATTTTTGTCTATACAGGATGCTCCAAAGAACCAACACAATGGGGAATTCACATTTTTTTTGTTGCATGGAAGAACAAACCTCCATCCACATACTTTCGAATTGCACAGCAATTCAGAATCATAGGATACAACACCTAGAATAGAAGAGGGACATTTACTCAAGTTATAGCCAGCAGATATCCAAAAATTTCTCCGAGAAATAGGACCGAAGGAGCTACTAGTCTTTAAGACTCAGAAACCAAGTAGAAGTGAGGGGGCACAATAGATCTTTTAGGTCTCAGTGAATGTCACCCCAAAATACATACATCATACATTAATGATACATTTGTACTTTTTCTAAAATTTCATGGATTTAAGAGGTTATTTCGCAAGAAAAACAAAAATTTCAATTTTTTGTATAATACATCTTCACATTAAGTAACAATTTCCATAGTTTTTAATCTAACTTTTTATAATCCTTTCCTTATTCTATGCAAAAAGCCAAAAATACTATGAAAAAAACGTTAAATGCGTTTGCTGGACAATTACCTAAAGAATTTGCATTTGTGAGTGTTTCTTTTCAAATATGCGATATATTCATATGGTGATGTTCAGAGGATAATCATGGTCTTATTCAATACATAGTCTATAACCCGTGGTCGCTCCAGACGCTTCCAACAATGCCTGCCAAATTACTATAAGTAGTTCACAAGTTATTTTGTTCAGTTACAGATATTATTCCCGATAACCGAGTGTAAGGAAGCAAAGCTGTGTGCTTTGTCCTAACTTTTGCTTGGAAACAACCAAATTGTTTTAAATTGTTTAATATTCTCTTCACTGTGTGAATATCTTATAGTAAATAAAACACATGTTCTGGTAACAACACTGTCACATTCACCATGTAAGTATAAAAGTAAATTTAGATAATCTTCATTGTTTAATTCCAAACGAGCCATTTCTATCACTGTACGATTAATACTATTTAATTATAACAGGTGAATACACAGCCTATTGAAAAAAGGAAAAATAACAGTGCCTACGCCTAAGCAGAAATAAGGCTGAAATAATTTATATTTTTAAATTAGATGTTAATATTTCAAAAACTCTCAAGTTTGGGTATAGGGAAGTGAACATAAATTAACCCTATTTTATAAAAATAACCTTAAGTGACATGTATGTCAAAATATTTTCCATAAACTGGCAATAGCTTGATCTCCAACTATGCAAATTTTTATGGAAATTGTATGAGTAGTTTGCAATATATAAATAGTGTAAGCTAGTTGTGAATCAGCATGTATGTCTACACAATTCCAAATTGTTTTCAGTTAATTATTTCATATTCTCCAGTGGGCGGACTATTTAATGTGACATAACACAGCCTATAACCAGCGAGATATTCAGACGCTTTCAACGATACCTCATTTGTTGGGTAGTTTGAAAGTTATAATGGAGCAGATACATACTGGTCAAAATCATAACTCTCTTTTTTGTAGTAAATAAAGAAGAGCCCATGAGTGCAATGCAATTTGGTCATTTTGGATATAAACTGGCAAATTGGTTTGAAGTATCACATTTCTTCAGTCTACATAACACATAGATTAAGCATTAGATTAGATTAAGTTTAGAACTCCAGCTATTACAAAAGTCAGCACAACTCACCTGTTGCCACATGAGATCGTGAAACTCCGTTGAAAATATAGCTGCGACGGCCATATGCGCACTGCACAAAATAAATCCGAAAATAGCGGCTACGTAACTCTTCAAAGGCATCATGGCATACGCCAAAAATACAACGAAAACCACTTGCCATGTTCCTTCAGCGGCCACTTTAGCAGCTGATGATGTTGGGTAGAGCGGCAACGCTAAGGCGCAAAATGTGGCTAGGAAAAAAAGGACCACGTAGCAAACCCAAAGAAGATAGGCATCTTGCATGAATCTGAAAATATATGGCAAAAATAATATATTTAGGAAATGTGATTTTATCTTTCAATTCACACAAAAATATTATTGATACAATCATTATACTTGTGATTTGATAATCAAGTACAAAATTTGAAATACACCAAATGAAAGGTTTCATTGTTCTGAATATATTTCCAAGCTTTTCGTAACTTTATTCCTTTAATTACCATTGTGTTTAATGGAAATACGTGTATTAAAATTATGAAAAACAAAATAGAAATTGCGCATTGAAATTATGAAAAACATAATGAGATTTGGATTTCTATTATGAATTTCATAATTTTTTTTCCTAAATTTCGATTATGTTTCCCATAATTTTAATTCTTCAATAAAATAATTACAAAATTAGAGTTTTGGAAGAAAATATGTTCTCATTTTGCCCTTTCTTAACGATGTTATTAAATACCAAAATAAGACCTTGTCACTCAGACGTTATAGTATTATTTTTTACATAATAATATACTCACTTTGTATGCAAAAACCCCAACAACAACGCAAATAGTAGACAATGCGCGGCATGGTATACGTTTTGCGCAGTAGCTGCTTGCGCATATGCCAGTCCCAAGTTAGCCAACAAGAACGTCAACAAAACAAACAGTGCTACCACCGCTGCAACACTGCTATGCTGTAATTTACAGATGTAACGTTGGTATAACTGTTCCAGTTCGTCGTTTTCAAAGCGGTGAGGATTGAGCAGCCTCGATAGAAGACGAGGCGAAGTCATGGCCTTGACGCTGTGATCCATTTTGGTTGTTTTGTGGTTCCGGTGATTTTTGTGAAACTTTATAAAAGTATAAGGAGAGTATGTTCAGGTGGTCTTCTACGGCGAGCCATTGCTGTAAAAGAAAACCGCTATTTAGCATTTCAGAAAAATATCATAGGTTATGAAAGATCATTACAGATAGTTTTAATTAAAACCCGTATTCAAAAAGGCCATCGCCTCCACCAAAAATGCTACTGGACGTCAGCGAACGGAAAAAGGACAATAAGTTTGTTCGTATAACTATCACAAATGGTTGGAAACTGGGCGGCTCATGCGCAGAGCCTCTCTATGAACGGTTTTTATTCACTGCGCGTGGCTCGTCAAGTTTTCAACCGTTAGTTTCGGCATACATACTGACTTAAATGGTCTTAAGCACACACTCAAAGTTAATATTCTGTTGCGTAGAAACGGTCGTTTTTGCAATAACAATAATGGTATGACGTAATCTTATATTGTCAGTAAAAAAGATGACAGACCCGTTCGTATTTGCACGTCACGTTGATTTGTAAATGTTTCATTAGGTTTTCTCTAATAGAAATGTAAATGTGAATTTTGGAAAAATGAATAGCGCGCATGCAAAATTTTTAAAATCAACAAATTGGGTGTGAATGGAACGAATGCAATGGAATAAATTGAATATTGAGTGGTGTAAGCCACTTTCCATCAAGGATTTCCGACGAATATATTTACTTACATGAACCACTTCATTTTTATTTCTTTTAAAAAACTTTTTCATTCATTTATCGACTGTACTATTTTACAAAGCTATTTATATTTATTATTATCTATTTAGTTCCACATTATCTTCAACAATTAATTGTTAAAACAGAAACATTATTTAGAGATTTTCATAAATACATCCATTATTTGAAGAGTCGATATTAATCTTTGAACATGGTTTTAAAAAACACATAAAATTTTCATTTTATAAATGAAACGAACTGTTACCAATTAATTCCCCCATTTAATAAATAAATTAGGTATGTTTTTGCGCGATTGACCTTTTTTGTTTATTTACAGCATAGGTTGTCAGGACGGTAGGTTGTTTTACTGGTTTTTTAAGTCTAACACGTCGGTAAGTGATTTACTTACCGTTCAGACGTCGGTATGTAATTTACTTACCGACGTCTTAGCCCTACATACATTTAAGTGGTCCTGAATAATATATTACTTCATTTATTATACAAAAAGAAAAAAAAAATAAGGAGATTTATATTTTTTAATGAACAGAACCGAACAGAACAATATAAATAGTATATTAAGTATTAAGAACGGTAAGGGTTGTTTACCGGTCGACAGCAATGTTTGGAGGCTAAGCGTAGCGAAGCGGTTCACTGTATACTGAACATCGACAGGACCGGATTCTGAATCACTGAGATCGTAACAGTATTTAAATTTCGAATAAAATAAATTTTTTTGAAATGAACGGAATGTCAAAGGTGACATTTATACTTCTCGATCAGTTTAAAATATAATTTGCATTTTGGTGAAATTGTTTTTATCACTTTTTATACTGTTCTGTTCGGTTCTGTTCTTTAAAAAAATATAAATCTGCTTTTTTTTGTTCCTTTTGTGTAATGAATGAAGTAATATATTATATTAGGGTCGAGACGTAATTTACTTACCGACGTGTTAGACTTAGAAACAGGTAAACACAACCTACCGTCCTGACAACCGATGCTGTAAATAAACAAAAAAGATCGATCGCGCAATAGTATATTAAGTATTAAGAACGGTAAGGCTGAGACTGAGCGTAGCGAAGCCTCCAATTTTGCTGGAGACCGGTAGTACCCTTAACGTCCGAGATGCTTATACCATTTTTTAAGCGATCGTATTGAAACGAATTTCGAATAAAATAATTAAAATTTGTTCGAAATGGACAAAATGTCAAAAGTGACATTTATACTTTTCGATCAGCTTAAAATATAATTCGCATTTCGGTGAAATTATTTTCATGATAATTATTACTTTTTATATTGTTCTGTTCGGTTCTGTTCATTAAAAAATATAGATTTTTTTTGTTCCTTTTGTGTAATGAATGGAGGTATATATTATTTAGGACCACTTAAATGTATGTAGGGCTAAGACGTCGGTAAGTAATTTACTTACCGACGTCTGAACGGTAAGTGAATCACTTACCGACGTGTTAGGCTGTGGAAACCAGTAAGCACAACCTACCGTCCTGACAACTGATGCAGTTAATAAACAAAAAAGATAGATCGCGCAAAAAAGAATTAAATAAAAAACAATTTCACCATAATGCAAATTATATTTTAAACTGATCGAGAAGTATTAATGTCACTTTTGACATTTCGTTCCTTTCGAAGAAACTTAAGTTATTTCATTCGAAATTTATTTCAATACGATCGCGCAAAAAATGGTATAAGCATCTCGAACGTTAAGTTATTTTTTTCCTCATTTAAGATCAGTATAACTGTGCAATGATAGAGAAAACGAAGGAAAAATATATCTCCAGATCTTTACAACCGTTACTAAAGGAGGCAGTTTAATAGTGTAACGATCCAAACACATGTAACCCACACATTAAATATGGTGAAATTTTAGGTTTTTTCGATTAATTTTCAGTAGTAATACCCCTAGGGTCTTGATAATACCGAGATAATTTTGTCATAGAGAATGCTGAAGGCGTGTTGCTTGATAATAGCCCAAGACCGCAGGCCGAGGGCTATTTATCTTTGAGCAGCACGCTTGAAGCATTCTCTATGACAAAATTTTGAGTATTTATCAAGACCCAAAGAGTATTCGATAAGATAATTTTTTACTTTGTAGATATCAAAAAATTGATTGTCAATCTGACGTTTAATAATCTATTAGTTATAATCAAACAAATATTATTCATTTTTATTCAAAACTACAGTTGTGGGAAGTACAATTGGTAAATTAATTGAATGGTTAGATGCAATACCAAATATTCGCGACATTTTTAATCCAGTTGTCAGTTTGACGTTTAATTAATTTTTAATAAAAAGTAAACACCAAACTGAAAACACCACATGTAGGGTATTATCAGTAGTAATACCCCTAGGGTCTTGATAATACCGAGATAATTTTGTCATAGAGAATGCTGAAAGCGTGTTGCTTGATAATAGCCCAAGGCCGCAGGCCGAGGGCTATTTTCTTTGAGCAACACGCTTGAAGGCTTCTCTACGACAAAATTTTGAGTATTTATCAAGACCCGAGGAGTATTCGATAAGATAATTTTTTACTTTGTAGATATCGAAAAATTGATTGTCAATCTAACGCTTAATACTTTTCAATACAAACTTTATTAGTTTTAATCAAAAATTATTCATTTTTATAAAACTACAGTTGGGAAAAGTACAATAATTGGTAAATTAATTGAATCGTTAGATGCAATACCAAATCTTTCCGACATTTTTAATCCAGTTGTCAGTTTGACGTTTAATTAATTTTTAATAAAACATAAACACCAAACTGAAAACACCACATGTAGGGTATTATCGCTGTAATACAGCGGTGATTGGATGAAATTTTACACATGACTTAAAATTAAGTAATTTGATTGGTTACTATATCCAGTAAAAAATTATCGCTGTAATAAATTATTCTTCGAAACTCATGTGGTATCTACTTGTTGAAACATAAACAGTTACGTAACGTTTTCACATAACTACTTTTCATAACTGATATATGAAGGTTATGAAAAATGTGACGTTGCCTAACGTCAAGGAGTGACTTAAAGTGTCATCTTTGATAGCGGAATTAGATAAAAAATTATTCATCATATACGTACTCGTATTTTTACTGGGGTGAAAAATAGAAGAAATAAATATGTACACCAAAACATCCAAATCTATGACGGAACTGCTCACCACTAGAGTAGCAGAGACGAGGCAATGTCTTCATCTGCACAACTAGAGGATGTACACTGGGAGAAATAGCTTCCTCATTAATGTGGAGCTTGATAAATATATACATTTATTTGTAGTTGGTGTCTTGTCGCTTTTGTAGATAATATTATTGTACTCTTTATCCTACAGTATCTCTATAGTATTATGTTCATAAGACTTTGACAACGACTATAACAGATAAGGGTGAATTTCGTAATGATTACCAGTGCAGAAAAATCTGAATTTATGAGTTTCCATATAGCTCAAGACACTGATAGGTGTTTTATATTCTTCAATATAAAGTTGCTTGATTTGCTAGATTCTTTGATTAATATTTTTTGTCTCAGCTGGTCAAGCGTAAATTATGTCAATGATCTCTCTATTTATTTATGTTTCCAAGTAGTTGGTTCACCCACCCTTATTTGGATTATGTAGGCTTTCACTTCTCCAATGGAGGCATATTCTTATTTTGGCGTGATTTTGATCATATCTCTTCATTTTTCCCATACTATGATTCCCAAATTATTTTTTGGTGTTTATCAACTGTTTCCTCCAAGTCTACGTTTTTATTTTGTACATTTTCACACAAAGCAAAACGATCACATTTTAACGTGACATACTCATTCCTTGATGCAAACTTTTTGTCTAAATATAGCCATAACGTGCCGTGCTTGTAATAACGTTCAATATCTAGCGAAAATAATGAACTGTCGAGGTGTGGAATTTTTCCTCAGTAATTAGCATGAAATTACTAGTCTAAATTTAGCTTGATTATGATTCAAATCTAAGTAATAACCACGTGAGAAACGTTACAAGATAAATTGTTATTTATGGCTATAAATGATGTCATTAACTTTCAAGATCAATATGCTGTCAAAACAACAAATATTTACAGTAATCTGAATGTTGTATGTATCTATGTATATATTGGAGTGAAATACACTGAGACGTAGAAGATCTACTGTGTCCCCCAACTTCCACTTAGTTCCGGAGAAAAGGATTTAATTCAGGTAAATGTCCTTCTGGGAGAATGTCAACTCCACCACGAACCTCAGGTAGACGAAAAAGGCCGGTCAGCTCCACCACCGATTTCAAGCCGAGGGATTAAATAGATAAGAGGATAATCTTTATAGTACCATAAAATATTTTGCTGAGTTTATAATTTTTGAAGAAAATAATTCAGTTTGACATTTTGTATCATAGAAAAGATATAACCGCTGTTAAATAAAGTTAAAAAAATGCATATTTGAAATTTACTAAAATACATACATCAAATTGTTATATATTCAAACCTATTACGGAAAACGAGGATGCAGCCTTCCTCACAAATACGTACATCAAATTGTTATATATACAAATTTATTACGGAAAACAAGGATGCAGCCTTCCTCTCAAATACGTACATCAAACTACTACATACTCAAATCTATCATAGAAAACAAGGATGCAGCCTTTCTCTCAAATACGTACATCAAACTACTACATACTCAAATCTATGGTTTAACAGAATGTCATTAAAAGATTAGCATGGTGGACTTGACCGGTGACCTTAATCCCCTAAAATAAAATTTCTACTTGAATTTATGGACGTGGTGGAGCTACCATGTAGCCGTCCTTCTCCTAACCAATATTCTCCTAGGTGTTGTGCCCTAGATATGTTTTGCTTGTCTTGACACCAGATATCAAGACCGACATTTCTCGAAAATTTTTAATTATGGAAGGAGGGTTCTCTGTCAAGTGGAAAATACATGTTCTCACATCCGAATGAGATTATTTTTACGATACAGTCATAAAAAATGTACTCCACAACCTGTTGGAGTTCAATTTGTCGAAAGTTCTTTCAAAAGTCGCTTCATGTTTGGATCTATTACATCACTGGCACTTCAACAACTTTACTGACTAATGAAGGTGCTCACCTTACAACAATTGAACGACAAGGTGGGTCGAGAAACTTCTATTAAGCAGAAAGTGATGTAATGATTCTATAATAAGCTTGATATCGCAAGAATAATCCTGGTACTAGTCGTTCTTCAAAAGAAGAGCTATCCATTGTTTTACAGGTTTATTAAAAAAATCGTTCAAAACTTGAACAAGCACTGTGTTCTGAAACCGATGAGAACTTCAAGATTGATGGAAACGAAGTGGAATATAATAAAACAAAAAAGGAAATGCTTATTAATATAAATGTTAATATCAATAATAAATAACCAAAATGTAATTCATTCAAGATTGTATTTTTCATTCATACGCTATTGGATATTATAGTGGTACTTTATATGCTTCATAAGTGTGAATAAAACTCCATAATTTGATTGTTGAAAAAATAATTATTGACACTACAGCAATATTACCAGCAATGGAATTGTCTACTGATAATCTTGGAGCTGAGCAGTTGAGTTAAACTCTAGTTTGCCATGCATACATTAATATTCGTCATAATTTCGTGAGAAAAGCAGTTGAAAATAAAATTGGCAAGTTAAGAGATGTATAATTAGACATTCCACAGAGTGGTTAATTTATACAGAAGTTAGCAGAATGAAACAATATCAATCTGCAAACTGGTCACGTCTATAAATTGGGTCACTTTCATTATGCCTTTTGGTTTATGAATTTTGCTATTTTAGTGGGATAATGTCATGACTAGATACTATTTATTGAAATATCCTGTAAAGAACAGCCAATCCCATGCATTTATTACTACTACTTAATCGTTAGCAAACAATTTAATTACATTCATCATACAAAGGAAAAAACTCCTAAATGGAACCATAAAAGGCAAGGATTCGGTGTAAATCGAAATGGTTAATTAATTACTAAAAATGTTGTTTATTGTGAAGATATTGTTTACATAACACAGAAACACTTTAAAGAATGTTAATGTTTTTTTTCTTGAAACTAACTACCATCAAATAAAGTAGAAAATGAAAAATAAAAAAATTTTAAACTATTTGTACTCAGTATTTTTAAATTAAAACCCATATCCCACCGGACCTATTTGGGGACAGCAAACAAAAGAAATTTCACCGTAGCAGCGACTCGAACCGCCATACTTCGGGTTTAACTTTTCAATTTCCCATGTCCCTACCTGTTAGCTATCACTTGTAAGTATTCGAAAGTAGTATGAAAATGGAGTTCGATTTTTTCAAACATAACTATCCATTGTTTTATTAGACCAGTGCGAATTTAAGAAAATTAAAAGTGTATTTGAAATTATTTTTCAACGACCTTTCAAAATCTGTTATTATTTTTTATGAACGCTATTTGGTAAAAAAGTTAGCTCGCGTTTGACAGTTTTGTACAGGAATCCCTATGTCACTCTAATAAATAACACAGTGTATATATATATGTTGTATACCTCAAGTTTTCGAGTATAACTTACATTTAAAAAAAAAATTTCGGGTTTTAATGGAATCTTGTTTATGTATACCTGATTGGAAGCGTAAATACTGTACAGGGTTATTCATTATAAATTACCCACACCCTATCATGGTTATTATTACTTCTACAAAAAAAAGTTCCACATAAAAGTTGTTCGGTTACAGCTGAATTTTCTTAACATTCTATCAAAAGCTCAGTAGCGTGCGTATTTAAGGGGATACAAAAAATAATATTAAAATAGTCTATTTGTTTATAACAAATTTATAAACAAATAACGTAAAAATTTTTTTAGCAATGAAATAAGATGCAAAAAATAAATAGAAAACCATCTGAAATAAAAAATAAAAATAAATTTTTTCAATAACAATATGGATTTTTCATTTTTTGTTAACTTAAAAAAAATAATAAACAAATGAAAAAACTTTTTAAACGGAATTTTGTTTATTGAGTCGATAAGAAAACCTCCCAGAATTCAAAAAATGTTTAGGTACTTTATTTAAACTTTTAGAACTGATTTTCAGTTGTCTAAAGTCCACAAAAAATTAGTTAATTAACAATTGAATAACTTTAACAAAAATGAAGTGAAAAATCTTTTGTCTACTGGACTATATTCCTTCAAGTCTCTAAATAAAACTGTAATTTATTCAAATTTTCTAATTCATAACAAATATTGAAAAAAAATATTTTTCCTACGATCACTACCCAAAGTAGAATTTTGCACACTCAAATCTAACCGCAAAGTTGATGTTTTCCGCGATCTGTCATAATTGACATTATTTACGCTCTAGAGCGTACTTTTCCGCTCGCCTGTTTTCATTTACAATAAACTAAAGAAAGGTAGTAAATAATAGATATATTAAAACAGAATGTTTTAGTTGAAATAATAATATTTGAAGATATTTCGAACGAAATTAATAAATATTCCTATATAATTTGACTGACATCTACAATTTATACAAGTTACTGGATTTACAACGCTGCAGGTTACGCTAGCAACAAATAGACGGAGGTGTATATTTTATATGTTTAATTTTATTGAAATTATAAAATAATTTAAACCTCATACATTGATATTATTTTGATTCAATACTACAGTGAAGGATTTATTTCTTAGTTCAAGATAAAAATTAATATTTACAACTTATTACAAATATAACGTTGTTAAGATTGACAATTTTCTTGATCGTTTTTGCAGATTCCTATTTTCATAGTATTGATTTATACGGACAAGTTTACGTAGTAGAAATATAACAGTCAGAAGGTAGGCAATGCATTATACACCTAGATGCAACAGTGATTGCATATTTAAGTACCTACCTACTATTTTGTGAAAATAGTAGACTATGGAATTAATGAAACGTCATTATTTCATTTTTAGTTTATAAAAAAGTTGTCTGTTTATAAATAGCTATTTGAAAAATGGATAGTGACAGTGAATTTTCAAGCACACCTCCAGATATAGCAGATTTTGCTAAAAATATTGCTCTTAATCTTCAGCCAACTAAATCCAGAGGTAAATACGAAAAACAATACAATATTTTCATGGATTGGTGCCGCTCAAAGAAAATTAAAAAATATTCGGAGAATGTAATGCTGAGTTATTTTGGCGAAAAATCCAAAACTCTAAAATCTTCAACCTTTTGGTCACAATATTCGATGCTTCGAAGCACTTTGCAAGTAAAAAATGATATTAACATCAGTAAATACACTAAACTGATTGCATTTTTGAAGTTAGAACCAGTGGGTTATAAAGCAAAGAAGTCACAAACATTCTCAATAAATAAAAATAATAAGTAATTGTTACATGTTTTCAACATCACATTCTAATAAAGTGTACTTTTCATGTTTTTTTTTATTATTTGTTTAAAAATAAGGTGATCGTAGAAAAAATCTTGTGTGTAATTCGAGCAGAAAGTGCGTTGCCGCTTTCGGCAGATTGGCAACTCTGCCTCAAGCGGCAAAGTATCACTTTTCGCTCTTAATACACAAATAGCTATTGTGATGCTCTGTTGGCTTGGCGGTGACGCCGCAGCTGCAAAACGGAAGCGCGGAGCGGTATTTTCAACGTCAATTTAAAATTATAAATAATGGAGTTACAGTTTCGGGAGTCGGGACATGTCCTTCTGAAATGTTCTCCTCTTTTAGAATCTTTTTTCAAAAAGACGCTAATTTTAATATTTTTCAAGTTATAACCAAAAAACGGAGACCCTCATTTTCTCTATACGTTTTTTGTTTATAACAATTACAATTTTTCTTGGGAAAAAAAATCAAAAATTCCCATTACTCAGAATTTAATTCTGAATTCAAAAAACCAAACCCCATATTTTTAAAATCATCAGAACTATTTTTCGCAGAAAACTCACTTCCCTACTAGACTAAATTACAATGGTAATATTGAAGTGGATTCAAATGGTGTTAGAAGTATTGTTACAATGAAGTATTCACCCAGAAAATTGATTTAGTTTAAATAACTGTGTCCTTAATAATGTTGTTTTCAATGTTTATAAATCTTAAAATACTATTGAATTGAAGTAATGGGGTAATTGTCAGTTTAAATAATGATATAAATTGTCAGTTTTGACAGTACCTAATTAACAAATTATTCTTTGAAACTTAAACAGTTACGTAAAGTTTTTACATAACTACTTTTCATAACTGATATATGAAGGTTATGAAAAATGTGACGTTACCTAACGTCAAAGAGTGACTTAAAGTGTCACATTTGATAGCGGAATTAGAAAAATATAATTATAATGCACGGTGCATGAGTCGGCCTTTACTATCAGCTCTAATTTATTCTGAAAAAAAGCAATCGTTTTGTTTTCTACCTTCCATGGTCCTTATTTGAAACGTTTCCGTTAGTTTTCGCTACATTTCTTTACCATTTTCGCTTGAATAAACAAAAAACCAACCTATTTAGATGCTCCACTTTAATAGGGTATTACCGAGGGTATTACAGTAAAATTGTCGTATATAGTAATTCGCGTTACCAATAGATATCGAATAATAGTTTTATGCTATCAATGCCTTACAATGTTTTGAAAATATTTCCACAAAAAAATGACTGTTCACTTAGAAGAAACAACTAAGTACTCGGGCTACATGCCCGTTTAAACAAAACTTCGATTCGATATGCGAATCCACTAATTTCTCCTTCGTTGTGTGTCCGTATCACTATTTAGACAAAAATGAAAAAAGAAACATAATTTGAATTTTCGCATCTATCTTATTGAAATATATGCCGACTTTTGGATTATGAAGACTGTTGTGAAGAGAATTAAAAGGGCTTTAAAATCAAACCGACGGGGGGTGTAGCGAAGTCAAAAATACCTGAAAAAAGTGAGGGTTATTTACAATGAACCCTTAAAAGATAAGCCAGCTGGGCACTTGGGGTTGGGGGATTATTTTAATAGTATCCTTATTACCCTTTCCAACGTAAGATAAGTTTTTTCCCTTAGCTTTACTGTTCACGTGACCACATCATAGATAATGGAATTTTTCAAACTGGCATTGTGAATTTACTGTAGAACCTTTATAAGTTGTTCACTCTATTTTATGAGATCTATCATTGCAAATTTATATATTATCACCTAGCTCTTAAAATACAGACTTTGAAAGCTATAGACATACACACATAAATTGAGGGTAGGTAAATTTTATCCACAAATGTTCATCATATTTGAATCGGAAGAATAATGAAATATCCTTATTTCCCATTTCAACGCTGGTACTAAAATAGAAAAATCTATTCCATTGCACCATTCAGAACCAAATAAAAATACATCTTGTCAAAATCCAGAAAGCTGCCTTATTTGTAATCATAAATGTATAATGCAACCAGATTATTCCAATAGGATCGTTATTTAAGGTTATATTCTTGTACGTCTGAAGGTGTAGTCACGTTTCCTTCGAGTATTATTAAAAGAAAAAAATTACAAGCACGTACTGTAGTTGTCAATATTGGAGAACAATATGAGATAAGTGTTATTGTGTTCAACAGAGGTTTGGAATTTAAGGGCGAATTTGATGATAGAATTCATCGTTTCAAAATTGAATAAAAGAAATGTGGGCTTTCTGGCACTGTCAATATAAAACAATATTACTAGTAATAATAACAAGTACAGCTAGAAGAACAGTACAGAGGCTATGATTTTGGATGCTTTTTAGCTGGCAACGAAGTAGGTTCTTGAGCAATCTTTGATTTAGAAAACAGCTTTCCCACCACCAACTAATTATAGATTCAATTGCCGTATAGTTTGGTTCAAAATATATCGTTCCTACTACCATAAATAACTATATATGATTAGTTTATTAACTCAATCTTCATGGTGTAGAGTCGATAATAAACGGTGCACGCGAATTCCCGTCAGGTTCCCTAATGACCAATATAATACACTTGAGTTCCCGTCCGATACTTGCAGGTATTTTAATCCCGCACTCGAATTGCCGTCCAGTTTATTTAATCTGTTCTGTTATCGGGACTGCCCTAATAGTTTACCCTGGCGGGGTTAGGTTAGGTTAGGTGTCTTATTATTCCTGAAATAAATGTACAAATACCGTTACCATTTACTCTATTTTATATTTTCTTAATCTCCTTAATTTTGCGTTTATCTTGTTGCGCGCAATTCGGCTCCTAATTTTGGTGTTCTTACTCGTATTCAGGCAGAAAATGGCCGCTGCGCGCAACTCATCCCTGCCCAAATAAACATCTTTTAAACAGGTCAGCTTTCACCCTGACGGGAAATCGAGTGACAGCTTAACGTACCCTAATTATGCCACAGGTAGAGTGGTTATCCAGACATGAATTAGCGTGCGTCCATAATAAATGGTTACAGAGTCGGATTAAAAAGGGTCCATACTAAATATAATGAGAAATATTGAACAACAATATTTTTATTTTTTTGCAATGTATTCCTGTTTCTCCCACAAACAATCTAGAAAAACCCCAACAACTAAGAGGACAGAATAAAAGATCTATTGTGCTCTTTTACTTCTACGTAGTTCCTGAGGAGTCTTAAAAACTAGTGGCTCCGTTAGCCCTATTTCCCTGAGGAATTTTAGTATATCTGCAGGCTTACGTAATCCCTACGCTATTAAATAATTTCCTGGGTGTTGTGCCCTAGAATTCTATATTGCTGTGTAATTAGCAAGTATGTGAATGAAGGTTCCTTCTTCCTTGCTACATGACCTACATTCTTCTCCTCCCACCTGAAAAAGGTGCCCATTCAGGCGACAATGTCCCGTTGGGATCCCTGTTAAAGCTTTAAGTGCAGTTTTACTTTGACGTCGTGAACATTTATTAGATCTCAACGGGTAGTAGTCGCTCAGCAGAATCTTTGATTGTCTGATCCCTACTAGATACTGTCAATGGTCATGCATTCTGTTTTTATGCTTTGCTTATTTCTTCCAATATTACATTGGAGCTGATACTGCAAAATGGTTCCGTCTCCCAAAAGGTTGTTTTAGTTCTTTGCTACTTCATCTGCTACTTTATTTCTTTGTATTCCAGTGTGCCCTGAAATCCACAGTAAGGTGACTATATTGTTCTCGCCTAGTTCATCGAGTTTTCCTAGGCATTCGTACACCATTTTGGAACTGATGTGCTTTAATGGTTGCGACATTGTGATGATCCTCTGCCATCTATATCCTTGGTTCCTGGCCCGTACACTACACTACACAGGTTCCTTCTATTGCTTTTGAGCCATCTGTGTACTATGGAATGGCATTATTTCCAAGTCTAATAATGGTATTTGGATTCCATCTCTTCTTGCTTAATTCCGAATTTCTTTGAAAAGTTAAATTTTTTCATTATACCATTCTGTGGCATGTCCCAGGTTTTCTGATTTCCAAGCAGTTAAAAGGTGGCTTTTTTAATTATTCCCTCTCTACCTGTACCCCTACTGTGTCTGGTTCTTTCTGCCACACTTTTTACCACCACATTTAGAGGTGTGAGGTTGAGTTCTTTACATAGAGCGCCATCTGGTTTTTCCCAACCTTAACTTTACGTGCACATTTCCAAAGTCAGAAAAATAAGGAAAAAAGATAGAATTGCCGAGTTAATATTATAAAAAGTTATATATAGCTCATAAAAAATATACTAATGGTAGAAAAAGGAGTTTTTACAAAATAAATAGATAATCTGATTTACAATAAAATTAATATTCCTCTGTGAAAGAGAATTGAAATAAAATATTAAAGAATTTATATATCTAAGTCTTGGGAGAGCTCCACCTCATACAAAAAAAAACT
>CAJUYG010000297.1:466284-537405 GCA_910591675.1 Galerucella calmariensis
TAGCGATAAATTTTGTATAGTTTATAAACTAGCTGGATAGTATACAACCAGCCATTACTCGTAGCTATTTTATCGAAAATATGATTTTTCATCAAAATAACCAGGCAGTTTGATAGTTTGTATACTATCCAGCTAGTTTATATACTAGCCAAGTAAATACTTTAACCGTAACATATACATATATGAAGCCCAATTAAGAATAAATTAAAAACAATGGAGATAAGACGAAATGACCTTTTGGAAGATTGGTTTAAAAACTTTCTGTTATCCAACATTCGGGCAAACAGCGTTATAGTGATGGACAACGAAAGCTATCATAGACAAAAATTTCTAAACATTCCTGGCTCAAATAATACGAAATTGGAGATCGAAAACTTCGTTGCTGCAAATGATATTTTGGGGAAAATTATACAATAAAAGAACTTTTACTCGTGCTGGAGTGATTATCCTTCAAGAAAACGTATGTTTGTGATACAATTGCAGAAGAATTGGGACATAAAGTGTTACAACTTCCTCCTATAGAGCTTATGTAGCACCAACTTAAATCGAGTGTGCGCGGAAAAAATACTTCTTCCCAAACTTCAAGTGGTATTGTGGTTGAATTAATTAGAAACTATCTGAATGACATTCCTACCAAGAGTTGGAGAATTTATGTTATACATGCTGAAAACTCGTACCTTTTTGTTAAATCAATTGCGCCATTTGAGTATAATTAATGGCGATAGCGGCACTGAAATAAATATAGAATCAATTGATCAATTACTGGTATATCTCAAAAATATGCAAACTAAAATTCAAATTTCTCAAGTTCGATCTTGTAGCATATTTGCATCTTTAACTTGATATTATTTTCTACACAGTTGGATTAAAGCAGGTAGTTTATTGCAGTTGATAAGCGAACACCTTTTAGCGTGAAACTTATTACACCCATCGAGATGCTAATGTCGATGTATTAGTTTTAATTAAGACAATTGTCATACTGAACTAGATTCAGGTTAAATGGTTACTTGTAACTAATATAGAATTAGTTCATTAGTTGTATGTAGGTGGTGTATTGACGTAAAAGTATAAATAAATATATTTTCTTCTCCATTCACCACCACACTCATCAACATTGCCTTGGACGGAACAGTAAGGCAGATTGAAATAAGTCGAACAATTGGGCAAGCTTCAACGCAAGTAGTATCGTTAATGCCAACTGACAAAAGAAGCATGGAATACGAATAAAATTGTTAACTCTCATCAGAAAGGCAGGGAAAAGAAGATTACAAATTAAAGAAGAGAAGACAAAATACCTCATATGCTCAAGAAGAGAGAAACCGAACATAAAAGAGATAAAAATAGAGCAAAATTGTTTCGAAAAATTGTCACTCTTCAAATACCTAGGAGTAGCTATTACCAGCAATCGAAGCTAGAGAATAATAACCCAGCGAATACTATAGGCAATAGGATGTTTTGGAAGTACAAAAAAATACTGAAAGATGGAAATTTGAGTGAACAAACAATGCTGAAAGAATATAAAGCAGCAATACGTCCAATAGTAACATATGCAGCGGAAGCCATGTGCCTCACAGCCAAGGACATCGAAAAACCAAAGATATTCGAAAAAAAAAATCATACGAAGAATTAACGCACCCAAATGAATAGATAACGATCGGTACATGAACCTATACCATAATGAGATTGAAGATATTCTAGAAGAAGATATCGTTAATGTAGTTAAAGCACAAATACTACGATGGTGGGGACACATCCTACGCAGACAACTAGAGAAACTGATGAGAATAATCACTGCATGGACCTCACAAACAACAAGACCAAGGGGAAGGCCAAAGGAAACAGAAGAATCAAATAATCGAAGATATTGAAACTCTTGATATTAAAAACTGGAATAAACTGTGCCAGGACAGGAAGGAGTGGAGAGAAATTGTAGACAAGGCAAAACAACACAAAAACTATGAAGAAAAAAAATCTCAGATAACAAGGCGGTGTGATTCACCGCAATAAAAGAATCCAAGAGCTCCAAGATAGAGCGCTAATCATTTCTTCAGGTATGTGGAGGCTGATATGTAATATTTACTGCCAGCTTTTTTGTTTTAATTACAGTCATATACCATGTACTACTTACTCTGCTTCTTTTTGGATTTTATTTCAATTTCACATCCGTTTTATTATTTAAAAAATATAACTTTGATTCCTTCTACTGTATTTCAGATATTTCTCAAAATTCTTGGAATGTGGCCATTGTTAAACTACATATTATATATTCTTCATTTGAAACATTTTGGATAAGATCTGCCAATTAGATGTATAAACCTAAACGTTTACAGTGGGCCATTCTGTATGTTCCAACAGTTTAATTTGTTCCATTCCAATCAATAAATGAAACTTAGATTTGTTTTTGAAAAATATAGTGATTTTATTTACAATATAAAATCAATTTATGTTTGAGTACATACATTTTACTAACTACGGATACTCTTACTGTTTACTGTAGAATGAAGAATTCATAAAATTTTATCACTAAATTCTCAAGTACAGATGCCGAGTCAACGAAATATTGTGAAACGTTCTTTAGGTGTTACCGTAACTTGTATATTTCTCATTACATGAACTACTCTCTACGGGAAAATTAAATCACAGAGGAAAAACATTCAAGCAAATAATACATCTAAATAGCCAAATATATTCTGTATTGTTACAGATATTATCTAAGAAAATGAGAATGATTATTTGGTACGGTACAAGAGAGAGAGAACAATTCATTTTGTTAACTATGCTGCAAATGGAATGAAGCGGAGAATGCTTCAGACTGTTGCTTCGATCCGGATTTAAATGGAAAGTTACAGAACAGTTAGTAGAGAGTACACGTTTACCCTTATTGCCTTAATAGAAACAATTAAATATGTATATTAAGTTAACAATAGCACACAAAAAGAATATGTAATTATTTAGAAAATGTTTGTACTCTGTCCTATTTTGACTGTCAGCTAGACATCCTCAATATAAATGCAAATTTGCGAAAAGTTATAGTGTTAGACCCAATATAACAAACACGTTTAGATAGGACTTCACGAGTTTACTTCTGTAGTCCACTCTGTTTTGTCTCTGATCACAATAGAACGATGACATTAAGTTTTACTTCTAAAAACGTTTCATCATTAGATAGCTTACTTCGTTTTCAAGATAATATGGCGCTAAATGTATAAAAGAACATTAGGCCAGTCTATATTGGTCATTTTAGACCAAAAATACCAGTAATTAGCAATACGGCTGATTTTTTATTTATAAGTACTTTAAAGTCTCGTTTAAAGTATGTAGATTAATATAAAAAAAGTTAACCAGTCTATCGATTTCCCAAATTATATAAAAAAATGGAAAACTTTTTTTTTGAAATTCTTCAATATTCGACGCTGGGAGGAGGGTGAGTAAGAATAAAAAATACCACTGTGTGGGGGGAGTGTTTTGCAATAAAAAAGGTCTCTCGCCTTTTTTTTTGTCCGATCAATGGTTTGTCCGTAAAAAATTCAGTAAACTAAGTATGACCCGCATCCCGCGACTCTGCTGCACGGCGGAAAAAAATTTAAATATTCAATCAGGATTTCTTTTCAATCTTTGGTAAGAGTTAAGGTTGTAAATAATAAATAAAAGGTGATAAATTAATTTTTACACATTTTTATTTGAAAAAGGTATGAAAAAAATTATATCATAAAATTATATATTAATCATCTTTTATACATTTTCACTATATACATTTTGTTCGTTGAATATTAATCTTTATATTACATGAGTATCAAATTTTATTTTTAGAAAATAAAGAAGATTCCTACCCGAATCTATAAAAATTGCTATTTTCGCTTATAATACAAAAAATAATTTCAACATTTCTACGCAAACCCCATTCAAATTACTGCAGTTTTATTAAAGTTACAATACTTAATATATATATTTTCTTGTAAATTCAAGATTCCTAAAATTTACAAGATAATGAAAAGTGCCGTATTTCGTAATTAGGGAAAATTAATTATCCGTAAATTTTATGTATGGAAGAGACCTCCTAAATAACAGTTTCCATGCTTCGAAAAATTGTTTCAAAGCAACCTTATTATATAATATATTTTTTATTGAGATACTTGGTTTTTGATTAGAATATAATATTTATATTATATATGAGTAATTTGCTACAAATGATTATGTGCTATGACAAAAAAATGCCATCTTGAAGCCGACACTTTCCTCTTCAAAACGCCGTATTACAATTATTTATATCTACATTATAATGTACCTACAATAGTTTATAATGTACTCCACCGCGCTTTAGAAAATAGAGTCGAGCGGATGCGAAACACATGCTTAGTTTACCGAATTTTTCCCGGACAAACCATTGCTCGGACGAAAGAGACGCAAGAAACCTTTTTTGTTGCAAAACAATCCCCCCACACAGTGGTATTTTTTATTTTTCTCTACCTTTCTCTCAGCGCGAAATATTGAAAATTTCGAAAAAAAAAAAGTTTGTTGATTTTTTTTTCTAATTTGGGAAATCGATAGACTGGTAAACTTTTTTTTATATTAATCTACACACTTTGAGGTACTTATGAAAAAAAATCAGCCGTATTGCTAATTACTTGTAGTTGTTACCCCTATCGTCTGGCCTACATATATTTTAAAAAAATCGAAATTTCTCTTTTTTGTAAGAAGAAAAATCATGATCACCAGGAATTAGGAAAATATCACAAAAAAATTTTACATACACTGACGTTCAATTAAAAATATCAGGTGAAACGTAAAAGTACCTAACCAAGTGACAGATGGTGAAAAAACGTTGGCAAGATTATTTATAAATATTGCAGCAAATAAGTGCGTGGTTTAAGAAAACTTCAGCACACATCAGGACAAACACCCTCAGTAAGATGAAATAAAAATCCTAGGCTGATAAAAAAAGCCATTACAGTTTTTCACACCTACTTGCCGGAAATTAAAATCAGTGCCCTAAAAAACTGTGCTTTCAGACATGTTAAAATATTCACGTCGGCCACGGATATTTTTTATACAAAAACTGGTCATTGAATTTAGAACACCACATATAAGTATATTTTCTAAAAACATGTTGGTATTTTGTTCTATAAAAATATTTTATCTGTCACAAATTTTTGTATAATCTGTATAATCATAAGTATATTAAAAAGGCGTATTTTCTTATTTTTCACCACTTTTGTAATTAAATATTTAAAGTCACTAGCTTGCTTATTTTTTATACTCTTCTTTGTTTGAATGACGCTGAGGTCCTGGTGACAATATCCTTTTTACTTCAAGGGGTCAAAATAAACCTTGTTTCGTATTTTCGGCAGTTCTGTCCATAAGAACCTTTGTACGCCATGTCGGTACAGGATACCAAAACTTTTATTCATTTTAACCGGGACCGAACTTGCACCTGAAAACTGCAGGGTCCTGTCTGTTCAATATTATGCAAGTTGTGCAAAATAAATGCATGATAATTGCGATATGGATAGGGGTTAGACAAGATCGACTACCATCATGGATCCATGAAAAAACTGGTATACCAATTAAAAAACCATCTTTAACTATATTGACAGTTCGATATTCCAAGATAAATATTTATTCCTCTTCTCAAAAAAATTCATGTCGAATATAAAGTATTAAACTATTTTTTAAATAAAATATCGATCCAAATAGTGGTCGTGGAACGGGGTCGTGAAAGTGGTGATAAAATATTGTTTTTTGGATTTTTCCCTGGAAATTCTGAATGTACAATTTTATAACCCTCTGACATCTGGACACAATTGTCAAGTTTGTTGTCAGACATTTTAAAAACTGGCGGATTTTTTGTACTTTCTATTGAGATTTTCCTTTGATCCAATAATTTTTTTTCTTCAAAATGGTCTATAGCAATAGGGCTTTCTAATTAAAACATTGTTGCAAAACTCCGAGGCTCGCGAACCTTACCGGACTCCCATTTCAGTTTGCTTGAATATAAAAGTGTCAACGAAAGCGAATTAAAATTTTGTTTTATGAGTCAAATAAAGGAGCTTAATTCAATCATGTTTTTTTCTCCCTGTACCCACACACGCACTTAAAATTACAGTCTGTACTGACCAGTTTTCGATTAAAACGGAATTGCTGTAATTATCATATTTTTATTTTACAGTTCGATTGAATAAAACATTAATCCATGCGATATAAATAATTATTTTGCTGCCAAGCCATAAAAAGTGACACAAAATAATTGTATCTACAAATCAGTCAATATACAGTATAACAAGAAGACATACGTAGTGTAATTTGTAAATGTAAACTACATGATAGTTTTAATCAGTGGCGGCTCGTGGTTAACTTTATAGGGGGGTTATATAGGTGATGTGACCAAAACCTTAAAATATGGAACGCCACTGACTAGCACGTCCAATTTTTGTCCATAAATTATAAATGTAGATAGTTCTAACACAAGTTATAGTCAGACAAGTTCAAGGGACATTGTTGACGATGACGACCAGTAACTTTCTGCTTATATGGCAGTCAATCATTTTAGTGCAAAAATATATTTTCAAACATTAACTATTAAATTGTAAAATAGGTATTTTGTCCATTTTGAGTACATCTTTGTAATATCCGATAAACATATGTTAGTTTGGGGTTTAATGCATTCCAATACTCTATGTACTTGTTGAAATTAACTATAAAAAGTTTTGTGGTGGTACGGCCCACGACCGACTAGACAGTACCAGGACATTGTGATAAGGTGACAGTAGCTATAGTTTTCACATGGGGGTGGGGGGTTGAGTTTTTTTATCTCATAGGTTTAGACAAGAAGGGAACAGCTTTATTGAAGGCGCCGCCAAAAGCAGTATGCTAATAAAAAGTTATTGGACCTTCATTGTATTTTGCATGGGGGGTGGGTTTTAAATGTTTAATAAAAGAGAAGCTTCCTGCTGGTGGAACTTTTAAAAATGTACTATAGTTCATTTAATAACTAGGAGTAATTTGAAAAGCCTTACTCACACCACTAAAAGTTACCAGATTAGTTATTAAAGAGTGTGTTCCGAAAAAGTAGCCAACAGTCATGTTCCAAATCTATGAAATACCTATGCCTTGATTGATAAAGAAATCAGCCACGCATAGTCATATGTCGATTTTTCGTCTGTCTAATACCTAGATTATTTAGATTTTATACCTTTAAACAGACGGGTATTCTGTCACATGTAAAACTTTTTCCTGTTTCGTATTTGAAATTCCTAATTCAAACTGAAATATGAGAAATACACATTACTCTGATAAGGCTGTTTTTAATTAGCAAATAACTAAATGTAATAAAATAATTTAATTAATAATAATTTATTGAAATAAATTTCGAATAATATAATTTAAATTTCTTCGAAATGAACGAAATATCAAAAGTGACATTCATACTTCTCGATCACTTTAAATTATAATTTGCATTTTGGTGAAATTGTTTATTACTTTTTTGCGCGATCGATCTTTTTTGTTTATTTACAGAATCGGTTATCAGGACGGTAGGTTGTGTTTACTGGTTTCTAAGTCTAACACGTCGGTACATTTACTTACCGTTCAGACGTCGATAAGTAAATTACTCACCGACGTCTTAGTCCTACATACATTCAAGTGGTCCTAAATAACATATTACTTCATTCATTACACAAAAGGAACAACAAAAAATAAGAAGATTCGTATTTTTTTAATGAACAGAACCGACCAGAACAATATAAGAAGTAATAAATAGCATGAAAACAATTTCACCAAATTATATTTTATACTGATCGAGAAGTATAAATGTCACTTTTGACATTTCGTTCATTTCGAATAAATTTAAATTATTTTATTCGAAACTTATTTCAATTCTCGCAAAAAATAGTATAAGCATCTCGAACGTCTCCAGCAAAATTGCTGTCCACCGGTAAACAACCCTTACCGTTCTTAATACTTAATATACTATTTATAGATATTGTTCTGTTCGGTTTTCTTCATTAAAAAATATAAATCTATTTATTTTTTGTTCCTATAGGACCACTAAAATGTATGTAGGACTAAGAGTCTGAACGGTAAGTAAATCCCTTACCGACGTGTTGGACTTAGAAACCAGCAAACACAACCTACCGTCCTGGCAACCGATGCTGTAAATAAACAAAAAAGATCGATCGCGCAAAAAGTATATCTATTTGTCAAAACTATCAAAAATGGAAATTATCAGCTGATGTCAATACTAAAAAGTGTTGTGTGAAACTGGGCGGAATCTGACCAATCAGAGGTCTACAGAATTGCCAACTTAAATTCACATTATTCCTGGTTTTTACATGAGGTATAATTACGTTGAAAGAAACTAATTTTGCATTTGTGATGTTTAGTTTATATAGGTTGACACACTTAATTTATTTGTATATTTTTCGATTTTTTCGAAAGTACCATTCCAATCAATTAAGCACGAACACACGAGAAACAACGGTAACATCGCAATCACACCAATTTATTATTTAAAACATTAAAAACTTAACAAAACAGCGATTTATTAGATTGTAAAAGCTTTTCAGAAGACAAAAACGCCCCTAGCCAGGTTGCTCTATGATGTCACTGTCACTGTCAATACAAGTATGTTTGTAGTATCGGTTGTTATGGGCAACGAGCGTTTTGCCATTTTTTACGCTCGGCGAGCGTAAAGTAACTTCCCTCAAGAAACGTCAACTTTTCGTTGTCAATGGCAAGCGAAAAAGCCTACTTTTCAATGTGATTGTAGAAAAAATAATTTATATCCGATTCTTTTCTTTTAAACGCACTGTACATAATTTTCTCCCGTTTATATTAAATTTCCGATAATACCAGAGTAACAGTGAAATCAAATTATTGATCTAAAAAGCTCGACCCGGTGAAATGAATTTCACCCATCAGCTATAATAAGAAACAAAACCTTAGATGTAATTAGGTTATGATGTTCGCATTCAAACTAAGAATAATTGCATTAACGTTGCTTTTAGAACCGATAGAAATGCAAAATTGTATAACTCCTTATATATTGAAATTTGGTTGGTGACATAATAGTATATTACATAACGAGAGTTGTTAGAAGCTTATTACTTGCGAGTACAAATATTGCGCGCAAGCATGTAATAGGCTTACAACTCAAGTTGTGAACCATATCTACTTTTTCACGATAATTTTCATGTATCAAAATAATTAACCCCCGAAAAAGACTTTTTTCTGCAATCACATTGAAAAGTAGGCTTTTTCGCTTGCCATTGACAACGAAAAGTTGACGTTTCTTGAAGAGAGTTACTTTACGCTCGCCGAGCGTAAAAAATTGCAAAACGCTCGTTGCCCATAACAACAGATACTACAAACACAATTGTATTGACAGTGACAGATATAAAAGTTTGAAACATATTTGCATTGACATATTTAAACTGACAGATTTTAAAACTTTCTATGAATTCTACTTTATATTCGTTTTTATGGTTACAATTAAGTGATTGCAGAAAAAATGTTGTATGTATTACGAGCAAAAACGTGACAATTATTGCCTTCGAGTAATTACCTAACCATTACTCTCAAGCAATGTATCACTTTTCGCTCTTAATACATAAATAACTATTATTTATTTAACAAAATTCGGGAGCAATTTAAACTAAAAATTTATTTATAGGTAATAATTAATGGTAAAATTTTGGCATTTATTTATAATTATACCCGTATCTGTGTTTGGCAATTGTTCAATAATACGCGGTAGATGGTGGGATGACGTGTCGTGGCATATAGCCAGGGAAGTAGTTGTTGCTTCTCAGTGAAAGTTCTGCTCATAAAAAGGAATTTTCATATTTGCAACCTATTGAACTATTATCTTTGACATCTATTGATAACACACTTTAATAAAATTAAATATGATTCAGCGTAAGATCTATTTTTCATTAACGAAACACTTGAATCGGACATTATGTACAACAATATACAATACTAAACAAGAACAAACAAATCATGCTGCGCCACAAGCAAGGTTGCCAAAGCTAGGCATCATATTCCGTACATTGCTGATTAGTATATTGGTATTCTATAAAATACCTAAGAGATGTAGGTATATAGTGGATGTCAAAGGTAATAATATACCTAATACAATTACAACGCCTTACACAGTCTTTGAAAATCAAACAACAAAAAACGTTCACTATGAAGCAACAACTACTTCCCTGGCTATATGCCACGAAGAGCATTGAATTACACTTCAAAGTGGAACGGGGTTGGTAAAGCTGCAAGATAGAACCAACCATTTTAGTTTGCAATTCGAAAAGACAAAATCAGAGAAAAAGAAAAATAAAAAAAAATAAAAATAGACCATATTCAGATGAGCATTGGGCAACAGTATTATGGACAGAAAAAATCCCAGGACAGGATGGAATGGAGTAACATGTGGAAATAGATGCAAACGAGAAGTCAATACCCAATAGAAATATAAAAAATAACCCTCACACAGTGTCACGAAATACACTATCAAAGTTTCCCAAGAATACTTTCTTGGATATTTATACAATGTACACCATTCAGGGAATGTTTTGGTACTTTCCTTCTATACATATCTGTACCGTCTTATTATAGTTGACTTCAAGAGCTCGTTAACGATACTCTTACATTAGTTTTCTGGTCACGTATTTCAGTTCAGTGTAATCGTGTGCTTACACTACCTGAGCGCCGGTTAAATACATAACAGAGTGTTGCTATTTTAGTCTCAATTAATTTATTGTTTCAAACTTCAAGAGCATGCTATAAGTATGGTTTTAAGCAAGTTGCTGACAAACAACACATTTACTCCATTAAATATCTTGTTCACAATAAATCCTTTCAATTCCACCTCGTATTTGTTTAATATACAGAGCGCGGTTAAATTATGGAACAAATTCATTATTTTGCAAATTTCCCACAAAAATCCTGAAATAGGTTAATTTTTAATTTCAAATACTGATGTTTTGTATTATATGCAAACATGGTGACGTAATTGTAATTTGTCTTCTACTCAACTGAGAACTTGAATTTCTTTCTCTATTAGTGGTAATTTTTTCTACTGTTAACCTAGGTCAATAATGGACAACACGATTTTTATTTCAAGGGGGACATCTATTGGTCATACCCTCCTCTCTGTCACTATTACCAATAATATTGAAATAGAGAAAGTACTATGTGTGGCACATCATTGAAAAGGGTAATTTTAAAGGAATTTGACTGTGTGGCAGTTTATTACGTAACTTTCGATTTTGGCGCCATCTAGCAGAAAAAGTTTCCGTGTTTTAAATAATGATACTTCATTTGAAAGCAAAACTCAACGGGATTTCACAAAATTGCAAGCGGCGATTAAAATCGTCCTCGTTAAGCTCCTGCACTGAATAAAGTTTATATAGGGATGGAATTTGTTGGCTTTCAAAATTCGGCCGACACGGTACGTTGACTAGTGTGAGTGTGTGTGTGTGAGGTTGTGATATTGACTGCGGATCCTTGCGGTTCTATTAGCCTAACCAATCGGTACGTTGACTTACTCCAGATGATTCAGCAAGCTTTCTTGTACTGAGAGTTGGATCTGCAACAGCTTGTCCTAAAAAACGACTTCCTCTACCGCTTCGTTTTTTACTGGATTACAGAGCTGCTTGAGGCAGTGAATATTGCTTCATTGGAATTATTGCCAAAGATATCAAGAAAAAACCACGTATATGCATACATACAACTGTTAGGGAATCTTGACTTTTTTTCAACAAATTTTGTCTGGAATCTCAAAATTTCCAATCGATTTTGGGAAAACGTTTTTAATTTTTGCGTCAATATGTTTTGTATGGGCCAGTCTATAAAAAGGCAAGTACTTAAATCTCTAACTTATAACAAGGAAAAAGTTTAATTAATGTTGACATTTATCGGGAAGTTAGATAAATATACTTTTTTTTTGGCTTTAGGGCTGTACCCATGCCGCCAGAAATATACTTTTTAAAACGTTCAATATTGTGAGTTTACACTAGATACCGAGATAATTTCTACATACAAGTGAATTGTTCGGAACAGTAACGTATTATTTGTTTTAAGCGACTTGAACTCGATGACAAATGTTAATGAACCATAGTACACCTTATCATTAACAACAATCAAGTTTTAATATTACCTTCTAGTGAATTGTATTATTGTAGCAGGAAATAACAAAATATCGTAATTATTATAAACGATTGTGTAGAATATTGATGAATGACTGAATATTTCATAATAGTACTTAACCAAGATATTTTATAATTGTAGTTACAATTTATACAAACCATTTAGGATTTCCATTGTACAGAGAACGACTACAAAATATTGTATCAACTAAAATATAGGTGTACCGGGTGTCTGATTATGAGAGGCAGCCTGCTGTTTCTCAGCAACTATTCATAGTACAGCTTAAAAAAAAATCCATATTATAAACGAGAAACTGCTGGAATAGTTATTTTCCTAACAAGTGCGGAAAGTGATACTCTCCCGCACGCGACTGCAGTTGACCCGAACGATGCGGAGCGGAGTTCGGGCAAGCGGTTAAAGGCGGAGAAGACACTTCACGCATAAGTTAGGAACATTATTTTGTCTACGACCGTATATACAAAAAAAGTATACCAATCCATTTTTCAGAAGTTATTTTATTTCAACATACACATACAAAACTTTAACGAGAAACTATTAATTATTATAAATATTAATATTAAAAACACAATTTGTTGCATTCTGCAAATCACTTAAAATTGCCGGTCCAGCGGATTTATTTGGTGTTAACTGGTAAGTTGAAGACGTCGATGAGAATGGTATCGGTTGCAGATCACATAAAGATGACGATGAAGGTGACGGCAACGGTTTCAAGTCATTTATAGATGAAAGGATTTTATTTGATATATTTTTCTTATATCAACCCCGGGTGGTTTGATAGTTGTTTTGTGACACTACTTTAAAAAATGTACAGGGTTATATCAAAATATCTTCATTATTTTATATTTTCAAAAAATTAAAAATGCAACAAAAAGCTAGAAAAGATGTAGATTTTACTTGATGGACTATTTATCTACCTGTTGTAACAATAGTTATAACATCCGAAGTAAAAAACTATCTAATATGGTCAAAATTTGCAAAATTTTACTTTCCCGCTCTAGTGCGGGAAAGTGACACTTTTAAAACTAATATACGTGCGGGAAATCATCATTTTTAGGGCTCTGTACCCAAATGGTAGGAAACAGATCCTATTACTAAGACCCCGCTGCCCGTCCGTCTGTCACCAGCCTATATCTCATGAGCCGTGATAGTTAGACAGTTGAAATTTTCACAGATAATATATTTCTGTTGCCGCTATAACAACAAATACAATACTGAAAACTAGTAGTGAACGCAGAGGCGGCGCCAGGGGTGGGCGCGGTTGGTCTAGCGCCCAACCTAAATTGTTATCGCCCAACCTGTTAAATGGAGAAAAATAATAGCAAGGCTCATGAATAGAATAAAAGAAAACTTAAACCATCGCTTTCAATATTGGACCGTACTATAAGAAATATTATTTTGAGCTATACAAAAACTGAATAAGTAAAATATCTATATTATTTTATTTTACTTGTTCCCCTAATCAGGGGATTATTTTTAATTTAATGTTATCTCAAGATATTTTAATTTGTGACGTCAATGTGTTGTCGAAAAGTTTCTTGTAACAAATACCTGACGAGTATAGCACTGAAGATGGCCTAACAGCCGAAAGCGCTCTGCGATTTTTAAAAATTAAATTTTACACAGAATACAAATATGTTTTCTTGACTTTCTAGTCATGTGTACTCAGCTATAAAGATATTCACCTAAATTGTATTATCCTGTTATTGATCGAATCACTTCGGAACTTTGTCGGAGATTTGAAGAAAATAATAGTGTTCTAAAATAATTTAGTGTTTTAAACCCATCAAGTAATATAATTTTAAATTTAGAGCAATTAACTCCATTAGCTATACATTACGGATGTGACTTGGCATCCGTCGAAACGGAATTAAAGTAACTACCGAAAACCATTGAAAGGTATGAAATTAATCATAATGTTAAAATAAAGACCGTCTCTAATCTTGCAGTTCTTCTGCAGGAATTTAAATTAGTTTTTCACGAACTCAATAAATTGTGTAGAATTACAATAACCGTACCCTCTTCAAGTGCCAGTTGTGAGAGATCGTTTAGTGGCTTGAAAAAAATTAAAGATTATTTAAGGACCACAATGTCACAAGGGAGGCTCACCGATTTAGAAATTTTGTATGTCAAAAAAAATATTATTAAAACATTGGATTTGGATGTAGTTGTAGATTTGTTTGCCACTAAACATAACAATAGAAAGATAGCTCTTTTTTAATGTCTAACCGTCTAACGTTTTGCAAATAATGTGTTCCTGTGTAAAATAAACTTTAAAATAGTACCAGAGTGTTTTTTATCCCATTTATTGATACTAGTTGAAATTTTACAAATCTGAAATATTTAAATTAGGTACGCGGATATCTGTATAAACCGAAATAAACCAAATTTTTACTGCCCACCCTCCAAATTTTTGTGCCGGGTATCGCCCAACCGAAAAGAAAAAGCTGGCGCCGCCACTGAGTGAACGTGTCAGTCGGACGACGGAGTAAACGTCTAGAGATAAACCATCTTGAACGGTTAGTGCGCTCCCTACCGATTTGTAGATCGACACTGTCAAAATTTGAATTTGACATTCAAATGTGTTGTTTATTTTACGTTGATTGCATGGATCAAGTAATGTTTTTATCTGTAACATTAGGTCTGTTCCAACCGCAGTCAGAAACTTTAAGAAACGATCAGAGAATAGTCGACCATCGCAATCAGTGATAGGAATTACGCGAACGTAAACTCGTTGTTTGCCGTGACCAGTTATTCTCTTATCGTTTCTTACAGTTTCTGACAGCGGTTGGAACAGACCTATTAATACTAGTGGAATTTGAAAATCTTCTGGCGATGGAAACAGGTAGCTAACCCTAACCAACAGAATAATGATTACCGCTGTCTTAACCTCTATAAACAAGAACATGTGTACATATCGGGGTAATGGTTTGCAAACATAATAATTACGAACGTTGTTTGAAAATGGGTTTTCCTAGTGGAAATGTAAATCTGCATCAGACTACTCGATTTCTGTTTTATTAGTGGAGAATCGAATTTACATTCATCTGTTTCAAGAGTCAAGAGTACCTGTCGTCATAAATCATCTCTACTTTACACTACTAACTAAAACCGGCTAAGTGCAAGTCGGACTCGTGCACGGAGGGTTCCGTACCATTATCTATAAAAATGTAACTCAATATCCTGTGAATAGCGAAATTGACCGAATCCTGCTTTAGCTATTTCCGCATAGATGGCGCCAGGATAATGTTTTCAAAAATCACTTTTGTTGTAAATAATATTTATTTTTGTCCACGACCACCTAATAATAAGTCGATATTTTACCTCCTAACAAAAGGTATATGGTACCCATATATCTACTAGAGTGAATTATGGTTCATAATACACTGGAGTGTAATATGGTTCATAATTCACGACTAGAGATGGGGGTACAATATGAAATAAACTTGTAAATCTGTGTATCATGTTCAGGAAATTTGTTTCTGAAATATATCGTATCGATAAAATATCGAAATCTTTAGTATTGATACTTTTCATAAGGACATTTTCTAGTATTAAGTATTTCAAAACAATATATTTATAACGGTACGTTGTATTGATACTTTACACGGTATCGCCCATCTCTATATATGTCAAATTATTTAATTTTGACGTTAGTAATACCAAATTGTTACGAACTTGCTATATTACTGCAACGATGAATTCATTGAATTCGGATAGTGGAAATGAACGTTCTTGTACACCAACTGAAATAAAAAAAAGCGGCGAAATTAACGACTATAGGACTGCTGCCAGAAAAATCGAAAGATAACTACATGTTTACATATTATAACTTCATGAACTGGAGGTTAGTTGACTTTTATTTAATCAAGAAATCAAGGGTCGTGGACAAAGTATAGTATTCTACTCGCAATTTATGACCAATATTCACTCGGGTGACTTGCGCCCCTCACCTGCGGCTCGGGACGCAAACGTCACCCAGCGTGAATAATGGCTATCATAAATTGCTTGTTTAATAATAGACTATATTCTATTCTTAGGATTTGTTGTTATAGCTGCAACAGAAGTACATCATCTGTGGAAACTTCAACTGTCTATTCATAGCGGTTCATGAGGTACTGCCTAGTTAAAGACGGACAACAAAGTCTTAGTAATAGGGTTCGTTTTTTACCCTCTGGATACAGAAGCAAACGACTAATATATAGCTAATGAATAAAACAAGACATTAAATATCAATTTGGGTAAAAAATCAGATTTTTTCAAGTGGCACTTGAAATACAAATATAAAAACATCTTATAATATACCTACAAAGCAAAATCATTTATTAATCAATCTCACAAGAATGGGACTGTCATTCCTGTTCGTTGTTTTTTTCTTTTTTCATTTTGTTTGTTTAGAAAACAAGTTGCTTACACTAGTCAGTCAAACCTAGAAATCCGTCACAGAAATTCCTCATAAAATATTTCTCTGCGAGAAACAAGTGTCTTTGCTTGAGACAGCTTTAGCGAAGCAGTGCGAAATATTCCACCTAGAGAAATTGTTAAGCCCATTATACACAGAACATTTTGAAGAATTCCTTATTTTGGAAAAAGGAGAATAATTTTGCGTTATCATTGAACATTTGAGAATTTCAAAATTATTTTGAAAGAGAATGATTGGATTCAAGTCAAAAATTTGAAAATTTATTAATCTCACAAAGCTCGCACAAAACGAGACATAACTGCCGCGGAACGTGTTAAAATATTTACAAACTTTTTATGAAAAAGTTACATCTCCAGATGAAACTTTAAATTATATAGCAATCAACAAATAAGTGGATTCTTTTCCTGATACCGAGCATAATAATTTTTCATTAACAATGCCAGTTTCGGTTGCTACCGCAGAATCTTTTTCAAACCTCAAAATAATAAAAAATTATTTAAGATCTACCATGGGGCAAAACCGATTAACTAATATTTATTATTTCGATAGAATCGGACTTGTTAAAAAAATTAGACACTTCAAGCACGGGAAGCTCAATTCACTTAGTTGAAATTTTAATAAAAATACCTCATATCTGGATACAAACCTTTAAAAGGTGACAAGTTATGGACATGTTAAAATAACATATTGTTTGGTTTTTATTCATCGATCAGATCAGTGAGTATTGTTAATGTTCCAAATGTATTTATTATTAATTAATTTTTTATTATTTCCTGTGCTCTTGTATAATTTGGAATTAAAATACAAAAATTTTGTGTTATTATACTCTTGAAATATATTTATGTTTCCTATAAGTTTATAATAATTATGTTATGTACCTCAATGAGAAGGTCAGGGATCAAAATAAATGTATTTATCATGAAAATACTCTTCAAAATTATTTTTCAATCGTGGTTAATAGTACCTAAATTAACCCGTATCTGTAGTCGCATGTGGACGTAGTACAAATTTGGGCGTTATTTTAAATTTGCACAAGAGCGCGAAAAGTGCTAGGCGCGGGAGTATGTTTGGGAATGTTTGCGAAATGAAAATTCAATGAAATAAACTTTGGGGCAATTATTTGAAACAATCAGCTTTCAATTTAATTAAAAAAAATTGTTATTTTTATGTATAAGTAAATTTGTACAAAATCGATTCCTTTTTTCACATGATCTTATGAATAATATATGTTTGTCATGCAATATTATGTATATATCTTCAAGGATGGTCTCTCGATGCGTTAAAAATAGAAATTGGAGATACAGAAAATTTGAAAGCGAGAATAACGTGACATTTGAAAGCTTCAAGTTAAATTTTCACAGGATTGTCTAAGTTAACAAGCCAAAGAAAAAACTTGATAGTTTCAGAGTCTTCGGACTGAGTTTATTCAAAAGATAATTTGAATTGTAGCGTCCAGAATCCTGGTATGGAATAGTTCAAATTCCAAAGAGTAGTAGCTATTCCGACAAATCCTAGAAATCTAACCAAGCTTATTGTCCAATATAACTATTTGATACGTGAGTTCTGTTAGTTATTATTTGACAGAAAATGTCATTATTCAATTTATGTATCTTTCAACGACATTATAGTATATTAAGTATTAAGAACGGTAAGGGTTGTTTACCGGTCGACACCAATTTCGCTGGGACCGGTATTACCCTTAACGTTCGAGATGCTTATACCATCTTTTGCGCGATCGTATTGAAATAAATTTCGAATGAAATATTTTAAATTTCTTCGAAATGAACGAGATGTCAAAAGTGACATTTATACTTCTCGATCAGATATATTTGCATTTTGGTGAAATTGTTTTATTTATTATTTTATTTATTACTTTTTATATTGTTCTGTTCGGTTCTGTTCATTGAAAAAATATAAAGCTTCTTATTTTATTTGTTCCTTTTGTGTAATGAATGAAGTACTTAATATATTATTTAGGACCACTTAAATTTATGTAAGGCTAAGACGTCCGACGTGTTAGACTTAGAAACCAGTGAACACAACCTACCGTCCTGACAACCGATGCTGTAAATAAACAAAAATGATCGATCGCGCAAAAAAGATTTATGTCACCGTTTTCCAATTATTTAATAAATACGTATAAATACATAACACTTATTATTCCGGAAAAAAATACCAGAAATAGTAATAGCGGACCGACTATGATAAAATCATTTTGTACAGGATTCCGAATTTTCATATATATTTTTACATTAAAGTGAAATTATTCAGGAACAGTTTCATTAGAAAAAGAAATCCAATCATAATTTACAAAATCTCTTTAAAGCTACTAACAAAATCGTTGATCATTCCCTGCATTCCGAGACGTAAGCGATATTTAAATCGTTGGTCTTGCAGGGGTGACATTCCGTTCACAAAAACTAGCGATCGCTTTTAAGCGACGTCGCCTGGATTTTACATTTTACATTGGTCGCGTTCATCACAACGTAGCGCTACCAAAGCGATCATGAATCAATCAATCAATTGGAGATATTTTAGTTTGTATTTCAGTAAAAATTAATGAACAGCTGGAGGTGACCTATGATTTTAATAATAAATTGTATAGTGTGTCAGAGAAAGTTTAACTCTTCATAGTAAGCTCCAAAGTGGTGAGTGCAATTAACTGTGGATTAACTCCCATTTTTAATGGCTAGAAGCAGCTAGAAGTAATACCTATTTCATAATTGTCGTATATATCAAATAAAATTGATTTGATGTTGTTGTATTCACTGACATTTGACATATGTCGATGGTTCTATTTGCACGTTCAGCAGAATTACGAACTGATGGATCACTCTAAAAATCGCTACCTGATCAACTTTGTTGGGATGAACGCGACCATTGATACTTTGACAAGGAAAGATAGAAAATACGTATGGGCGATATAGAGATTAGAACTATTTGTCGCTCCATAACAACCAAATTTGGTGAAAGGAATGTGTATATATTGACAAGATCGAATCAAGACTACTCGCTAGTGTGAGCAGAATGCCACCCCAGGTAGTCTCAGAAAAAAAAATCGAGAGGTGTCAAGTCGAAGGATCTTGCCGGTCACTCAACTCTTTGACCAAGGAAAAATTATATTTAAATATTCGCCAACGCCTCTGGGATGATGTGTAAGTGTGCCATCTTGTTGAAAGTATACATTAATATTAGGAAATAATCGATTTATTTCTGATATAATTTCATTTTTCATCGTCTATTGAAAAGATCCTCAACCAATTCTTGGAAATTTTGAACTTCATTTTTCTTGCAAAATACTTGTAGATGCTTTAGAGTTTTCGTGAACATATAATAGAACATCTAAGGTTCTATCTTCATTAGTTGGAATTTTCGGTATACCAAACCTTGAAATATCCTTTACACTACTGATGTTGTCTATTAATTAGTCACTGTAGATCTACTTATAGGAGGGCATTTAGGATTTAAATCGTTGGAACGATAAGCTGCTTTGTCATAGGAACGTTTGTAATCATCATATCCAACAAACATTGAGATTTCATTTCGTTGTTTTCTCTATAAAAGTGCCATTATTCTTAATTTAATATTATTTAATTTATAATAATAATAATAATAATTTATAATAATTTAATATTATAACAAATTTTCGGGTTCATTGGGGGATGTATATTGTATATTTAGTCGAAGTTATTATACGTGATCCGAAACAGGCGTATATTCCTGAAATAGGGTAAACTTGTCTGGTCACACTGCACATTAGCATAGTGTACATATTTAATGTGTGTAATTATATGATAACAAACTGGTCAAGCACCGCCAAAAAATTGCATAAAGCAGCGTTTAATTCAAAAAGATTAAGAGCCGTCTTTTTATATTTATTAAATTGGTCATTCTATGAATAGTCATGAGTGTTCTCAACTAACAACTGCACCTATATGTATATAGCTAATTAGAATTTGTACATCTTAAAATTATTATTCACTTCAACAACTTTGAAAAAATAATGTAATTTATTTTCGCGGTGGAATATTTTAGGATTGTGGATTAATAAAGAGCAAGAAAATAAGTAACAAGTGTTTTGTTGGTTAATAATGGACAGTCGTCATGTCAGTTTGAATGTGCCGAACTGATATACGACAAGACCAATAAATTTATAAAGACAGCCCAGTAAGTCGCGAGTTGAAGTTGGCAATTTAACAAAAACTACACGATAATTTATTGCAGTAGAAATGTGGGTTATGGAAACGAGATAGAAGTAATTTAAATGAATGATTTAATGTGTATCTTAAATTCTACGAAGGAAAATTTGTTGAATATCATATAATCAACGTTAACTAAATTGTAGAAAATATTGGCGAAGGTTAAAAAATAAAAATTTAGTTATTGTATTGGGAGACCAATAAAATAATGCACGATAGTGGTAGCTAAGAATAAGGAATATACAGTGTGTCCAATTGAGTCCATATGGGAAACTTTTTGATTGTTGGTTATGTTTTTATGGAAAATTTATCATGGTCCAACACTTATAAGAGTGTATCAGATATAAAATTTTTGAACCGTATAAGGGTATATCGAAAAATTAAAAACTATATCTATCTGGGCACTGATGAAGAAATGAATTTTGACAACAAGCAATAAGATTCTTGTAAAGCTCATCCAAAATTAATTGCAGGAGCTAAAGCTCTCAACTGCCGACTTTTCAGTTTGCAGATGCCGGTATAAGCCTAATTAGAGGAAAAGATACGCAAAGGAGACAAACAGGTGCTTTAACTTCTGTAATTTATGTTTGTTATTTTTGACCTACTTATACGTTTTGTTAATGATGCTAAACTGGAAATATAGAATTTTCCTTCAGATTAATATCTAAACTTCCTATACTCCCTGTGGACAATGGACACCGTCCGAGACCATCTCTCTCTCACACACACAACTTCTGTAATATATTTTGGGCAAAATTTAACCGTTTGCTGATGGAAGGGACTGGGATAGATTGATCCATCGTTTATTATTTCTGTTATTGTCATAACTAATTACTTAGGCAAAACTGCAGTCTGTAGTTAATAAAATGCCGAAGCAGCTGAACAGCAAATGTCAAGAGATAGTAACATCTTTGTTAAGCTTTTTGAACGAGAATGCCGAAATGGGGCCCACTTCTCCAGCTTACTACGTAAGTAATAGTATTCGCTAATTGTATTAATTATTATTATGGTTACATATTTAAATGTGAATGATTGAATGTTTTTAATGTTTAAGTGAAGAAAAAAACTACAGCTTGGTAGATCACAATATTTTGTTTAGCAACGTCATCGACTTTTTATCAACAGTAAATACACAAGAGCTTTATTTTTATCGCATAAATTTCTCTCTCTTGCCAATCACTAATTTTACGAGAAAAACTGACATGATAAAATCGCGACTCCGAAGGTGGAGCGATTTTATCTAATGTCAGTTTTTCGAGCAAATTTAGTGATTGGAAAAACTTTGAGTTAAAGAGAAATTTATCTGATAAAAGAAAAGATCGAGTGTTTTTTGGCAAGATAAATTAACGACAGAATATATGGATGAACAACAAAAATAATTATCTTTTGCGACTTTTGCGACTTACTGTCGTTGTGTAAAAGTGACGTCCCCTTACTAGATATTGAGGAAGAGGAGTTTTTATCGCGATAAAAAAGGATGCACCTTTTTTATCGATGTCAAAGTGACAATAACATTTCCAGGTATATGACATTTTAACATTGGAGTTAATTTATCAACAGTAAAAACACAAGAGCTTTTTTTTATCGGATACATTTCTCTTTGCAACGAAACAGTTTTGCCAACATTAGATAAAATCGCTCCACCTTCGGTGTCGCGATTTTATCATGTCAGTTTTTCTCGTAAAATTAGTGATTGGCAAAACTTTGAGTTGAGGAGAAATTTATCTGATAAAAGGAAAGCTCGAGTGTTTTTTGGCAAGATAAATTAACGACAGAATATATGGATGAACAACAACAATAATTATCTTTATTAACCAAACTTGCGACTACGTTTTGTTGCTCTACGTCTATACTTTTCAGAACCGTTTTCAAATTCAAAATCGGACAATCGACCACGCATCCATACACGCTGAATATTATGGTATGAAAAAATTTAAATTGCAATTGCGATAAAACTAACCGTCATTTGGCGTCTGCTCTTCGCGCATATAAAGGGCATACAAAGAACTTCTTTTGTACCAAGTTTCAGCTCTTGCAATTGAAAAATGACAAAGATATGAATTTTCGGAGGAATGACTAATTTTCCGGCTTTTGCTGATTTTCTCGGTTCCTAATTACTCGATTGACTTCCTCGACCCCTCATATTGTTCGAATTTCAATTATTATCTACAATTTATCCATACATACTATTGAAATTGCTTCAGTACGATTTACACTATATGAAAAAATGAGGTTTTTTTCGTTTCAAATGTTTATAACAAATGAACAACATTTGCGTGTCCAAAACATATCAAAATAAAACTACGGAATGTCTTTTTTATATGATGGCATCATCCGTTTTCTACTAGGATTTTTGTCAAAAATATGGGTGTGAAAGATTCATTTTAAATTGTTAATTTTAAAATATACGGTGCGGCTCATATTGTTCTTTACACTAAATGGCATTAGGAATCGTGCAAGGTATCACTTTAAAGCTATTTCCATACTCTTTACAACAGTCCTAAAATTTTAAAATTTGGCATGATACTTTTGTAGCTGAAATAGTGAAAATGACACATGGGTCGTTGATAGGAATTGTTTTTGTAATTTTTTATCACATTTATACAAGACAAATGGATGCGATACGGAGACACAAAAACAAACATGAAATTAGTGAATTCGTATATCGGAGCGAAATTTTGTAATTAAATTAATTAAATAACATAGTTTATTACATTGCAGATAGCGTAGATAGTTCATTTCGCTTTATTTTATGAACAATAAGTGTGCAAATGTAGCGGCTCAGCTATTTAATGAAATCTATTACAATAAACATACCAGTAGAAAGTATGTTATAGATTTTCAGGAGACTGAAAATGAAGCTAATGAAAAACAAGAAAATGGACCGCCTGTACGTTCAGTGCAGGAGCTTAAAGAGGAAAATTATAACTGCCGTTTCCAATTTTGAGAAATAATGATCCACAGTTTTTTTAAACCTGTTTCTCCCATGAATGCAACTTTTTTATTAACGGTACTGTAAATCATCATAATTGCCGTTACTAGTCGGATTCAAAACCAAGAATTGCAAAAATTTAATGTACCTAATCACCATCAGTTTTGGTCACCGGCTGGTGGGCCCATATTGTTTACCTGGTTATTTGACTGGCAAAATCCATAATGCAATTATTGGAAGATGCTTGACCGATATTATTGGAAATGACCAACAGTATAGTAGAGAAGAATGTTTCAGCATGACGGTGCTCCTCCTCTTTATGCTTCGATTGCTTAACAGTATTTAGACCAAAATTCTCAGGTAGCATTGAATGGCCTCTACGGTCACTAGATTATTTGTTTAGTTAGATTACCGAAGACTATTCCACTTCAATTTCTTTTGGTATCCTCTTTAAATTGCACTACTGATGATATGCATGTTGCTATGGGACAGCCCCGTGCCATATTGTTTAAACCAAAATTATCTACCTTATTCAGATGTCATTTTAGTAAAGTGTGTTGTGAACTAAATTAGTTGGTTTTATTTTGCTGATAACCTCGTTTAACTTCGAATTGTAATTCAATGTCCTCCGTGGCATATAGCCAGGGAAGTAGTTTATTTGGACCTTGAATAATATATAAAGCAAGGAATGAGATTGAGAATAGTTATTTTCCTAACAAGTGCAGAAAGTGATACTTTCCCGCACGCGACTGCAGTTGACCCGAACGACGCGAAGCGGAGTTCGGGCAAGCGGTCAAGGACGGGAAAGACACTTTACGCATGAGTTAGGAACATTATTTTTTCTATGACCGTATATACAAAAAATATATCAACCCATTTTTCAAAATTTATTTTATTTTAACATGCATATAAAAAACTTGGACCAAAAACTATTATTATTATTATCAATTATTATTATAAATATTAATATTAGAAATACAATTTGTTGCATTCTGTGAATTACTTAAAATTGCCGGTCCAGTGGAGTTATTTGGTGTTAACTGGTGAATGAATGACGTTGATGGGGATGGCATCGTTTGCAGGTCACATAAAGATGACGATGAAGGTGACGGCAACAATTTTAAGTTATTTGTAGATGAAATAATTTCATTTGATATATTTTTCTTATATCAAACCCGGGTGGTTTGATAGTTGTTTTGTGACACTACTTTAAAGAATTTACAAGGTTATATCAAAATATTTTCATTATTTTATATTATCAGAAAATTAAAAATGCAACAAAAAGCTAGAAAACAATATGTTGATTTTATTTGATAGACTATTTATTCACCTGGTGTAAGAATAGTTATAACTTCCGTAGTAAAAAACTATCTAATAAGGTCAAAATTTGCATAATTTTACTTTCCCGCACTAGTGCGGGAAAGTGACACTTTCAAAGCTAAAATGCGTGCGGGAAAGTGGGTTAAAGCGCACGGTAGTAGAAAAACATTTTTTTTGATCTACTTTTACAACAGTTAATAACATCCTTAATTGTGATAGGAAAAAAATTCATTGTTTTTACCAGTTTTTCAATTGTTCTTTTCGCGCGACTTCAAGTATCGCCGTCTCTCTCTGACTCATACACTACATCGGCCTCTAAGTGTCCTGAATCATTATTTGTCTTAAAAACTATTAATTATTCCGCAAATCGCTAGGAAATTTTAAAACTCCATGCAAAATTTCTAAAAATTTCTTTACAGATGCATTTACGCATATTCGTACTTTTTTCTTAGTTTCTTTGGCAATAATTCTAATGAAGCAATATTTACTGCCTCAGAAAGCTTAGGAAGAGTCCCAGAAATTGCAAGTTCATCATCACTTGTCATTTTACTTTCGAGAACACAAGCAATTAAATTTATATGCCTTAATACCTTTCCATAGTAACACAACTAATATTGTTACGAATTTCAAAGCACCATAATATACACCCCACAAAAATTATCACATCACTCATTATTTTTTGAATATTTTGAATGTGTTGCCTGTTTTTCGAATTTTATTATTATTACGAACTAAAACACCAATAGATACGCCTTTTGCAACATTTATTTTATTTATATCAGTTTGATCTACAGAGGACAAAAAGTTTGATTTACCAAAACATAGAAAACATCTAAACAAAAAAATCAACGGTGCTTAAACTAAAACCAGTCAATGAATTTCTAATAGCGTGTGTTGTCGCCCTTTGCTCTAATTACAGCTTCCATTCGTCTTGGAAGGCTTCTAAACAGCCTCTGGGCGTATCCTTGCGGCATGTTTTCCCACAAGTTAAAAAGAACATTTTGAAGATCATCTAGTGTTCTTATTGATGCCGGATGTTGCTGAATTTGTCATCCTAGATGGTCCAGACATGCTCTATTGGGTTAAGGTCCGGGCTACGTGCAGGCCAATTCAGGGTTGGTATCTCGACCTCTTCTAAGTACTGCCGAACCACTCTAGCAGCGTGTGGACGAGCATTATTGTGCATTAGCACAGAATTGTCACCGATATGAGGCATATAGAGCACTACATGGGGTTCTAGGATAATGATTATGTACCTTTCAGCATTTAGTGTTTCATCATTCACTGGTACTAACTCCGTGCGACCCTCGAAAGAAATTCCTTCCCAAACCATGATAGAGCCACCACCAAAGCTTTCAGTTTGACAAAAATTAACCTGATCGTGCCGTTCACCACGTCGCTTATATACTGGTACACGTCTATCTGATGGATATAGACAAAATCTTGATTCATCCGTGAATAAAATATTGGACCAATCTTGAATATTCCAATTTGCGTGTTCTCGAGCAAATTACAATCTTGCTACTCGATGTTCTCTGGTAAGACGTGGACCTCTAGCTGGCACTCTTGCTCGTATACCTGCTTCTCTCAGCCTATTTCGAACTGTTTGTAGGCTTATTCGAACATTACGAGCAGCCAACAGATCTGTTTGCAGCCTTCGAGCGGTGGTATGCCTAATTTTTAACGCCGTTAACCTCAAATAACGATCATCTACTACCGAAATTACACTTCCGCGGCCTTGTCCGGGTCTTCTGGTTAGCTGCCCTGTTTCTTGGTAGCGAATAACAACTCTGGATATATGGTGCTTTGTTGAAATCCAATTACCCCGGCGACGTATTTTTGACTGCGGCTATCTTGTATGAGCGCGATGATTCAAGCAGCATCTTCATTCGTCACATATCTTGTTAAACGTTGAGGCACATCCATTATTAACAAAATAAATTTAAATTCTCGCTATACAATTTGCTTAGAAAGTTCTCGATCTCAATGCATTCTCCAAAACAGAAATAATTCACTCGAGCATTTTTGCTTCCAAAAAATGTGTGAGAAATTGTGATAATTTTTTGCCTATAATAAGAAACCAAAAATATCTATTAAGTTGATACATATACAGATTGTGCCAAAAAACTAAAACTTAGTATTAAAAATATCCTAAAATGCCAGTAATGCGATAATTTTTGTGGGGTGTTTATATTTATTATTAAAATTACGAGTAAAATTATTCGCGATTTTTCCAAAATTAGTTAATATCGGTTGAATTTTAAACGATTTGCGGAAAAAGCAATCTTCACAGTCGTTCAGGAATGTTAGGCTTTACCTACACGGTAAGCAATGTACTATTATCAAAATTGTTGAAGAGAAAGAGAGAAAGAGAGAGAATTGAAGAAGAGAGAGATAAGAGGGGGAGTCGGGAACTGGCTAGTTAAGGAGCACCAGCTTAAATGGAGGCTGACACAAGGACACCTCCATACTAGAGTTTACTAAATAAGTTAGACAATGAGCTCTCGTCCAGGCTGCTGAAACTGGGTAAGAGGAATTTGAAGACAGTTACCGAGTTTGTAACTGGACACTGTACCCTGGGAAAGCATCTGCAAAGGATGGGCAAAATTAGTGAACCTATGTGCAGAAAATGTGAACTCTACGATGAAACACCTACTCACATACACTTTTGTGAGAACTCACAAGGACTCAGACGGAAGCACTTTGGCTTGGAAATAATACAACCATCACAACTACTGAAGATTCCTCCAGTTAAACTGGTGGCTTATATTGCAGACACGAAGCTTCTGGAACGGAAGTAGGTAGATAAACATGGGAAAAGGTACAAAGATTCAGTTCAAGTGCCAAGTTGAGCACAACCCAAATGTATGAATGAAGAGAGATGAATGTTGAAGAGAGCAATGTGATTACTAATTAAATTGTCTAAAATTTGTTATTGATAAACTATACTAGTTATAGTATTTCAATACAGAGTATAAGATACTTAAAGGCGAGTTACGCATACTTTGTGAGCACGCGAAATTAACAATTAAAAGCTGGTGTAAACAATGTTATTTTTTCAAATCTCAATAAAGGATATTATAAACTATTGTATAAAGAATCCGGAAAATAATATTTTCTTGTGAAGAGAATTGGAAGGGCTTTGAAATGACACCTTAATGCCGTTCAAGTATTTTGATGTGATGTTTACTCACGCTAGAGGTTGAAAGTAGAGAAGTCAAAATACCGGAAAAAAAGTGTCCCCTTTTGATAAAAAATCGACGGGTTTCTACGTTGTTTTTAAAAGCTTTACGTAGTTTTAATAGCTCTGTTTCGTTTTCGTCCGGCTACCCTGTATAGTATAGTAAATATTCGGTTTAATTGAACCAATGCGTTAATTTTGTCTAGGACTTTACATGTAAGTATAAGTGTGAGCAAGCAATGTACCCAGCTGAAACACAATTTAATAGAGAGAATAACTTATCGACAACAATCAATTATTCAGTTAATTACAGGTAATTTCGATAACGTACCTATTAGCATCGGGTAGTATATAAACCTGATAGAACGCACATCAAACATTGCGAATGACACCAGTAAATTGGATTTCAAAATCCATGTATGTTATTACACCAGCTAATTACTTAATTAGTGGCTATTTATTTTTTTTGTTCTAAATTATTGTATGTAGTAAGTGGCAGAAATTTTCTAAGCGAAACAATTACTTAATGGACTTCGGTTGACAAAAGCTTCCAAACAATGTAACATACTTTTAATTAGCATCATCAAGTGCAGAGGATTGAGGTTATTGGAGAAGGGCATCTAGTCCGGGGAAGTAAGGTCGATAAATCTTCCTTTAACCAAGTTTGCAACCAAGATAAATGTAGATTTTGTTTTCTACCTTCAATATTTCAAAAATTGTCAACATCAAATTAAAGAGGAACTATCAAAAACAAGGGAAGCAACTTAGCAAAATCCTATTAGGGAAAGTGTGTAATTTTCAAGTTCGTAGGCTACTTGACTTTACTAGTATATTAGTAGTATCCACGACTTTGTATCTCGCCGAAATCATTGTTTTATTTATCCTCACTCTAAAGTCGTGGTTAACATATTAATCCGGAGATATACCCCAAGAAAATTCAGCGTATGTCATGGCGCGCAACAGACCATATAAGCAAAGCTTTCTAAATTTCATTTACATATTTTTTCAACGCGTGGGTTTTGATGTAACCCAACAAGTCAATCACGAACTTCGCTATAGGTTTCTGACAGTGCCAAGCGAAATTCAACTTTCGTTGTCTCTGCTTTTTACGATCGTATGTAAGCATTTTTTGTTCCAAAATGTGTGTGTTTTTAATGTCTATTTTTTCACAATCCGAAACGGAAGTTGAAATTATTTCTTCAACAATCAATCCTGAAAAAAATTAACAAAATCTTTTTCAAGTCAAGAGTTGAAAAAATATGTAAATAAAATTAAGAAAGGTTTGCTTATATTATGGTTTATTGAACTACTCTGTCGATTACAACAAACCGCATCTCAAAATTGTTAATGTTTATGAAATGGATATATAGTGCCAGTGAGCGCAGGTGCAATTTTGACTTCACAAAATTTGAAAACTCCAGCCTTCTCGGGAACATTTCCTCTATAGTTTCTCATATTGTCATTTTGATTATACTCCAATTTAGAGTTTTTTCTTATTCTTTTGGGAATCAAACCACAATAATGTTTTTTATTTTTTATTTCGACGTTTCGGTAGCGTTCCAGCTACCGTTGTCAAGATTAACTAGTAATAAAATTGATAAAAAAATGTTTGGTCCATATCTGACACAACGAAAAAATATGACAACTGGACAATCAATAATATTTTGAAGTTTAAGACTACAAAACTTTGTTGTCAAATTTTATTAAGGTCCATTCATAGTAGATCACACCTCTGGTAAAATGTGAAATAAAATATTTTATTTTATGACATTCTAACGATATGATGATAGATAGATAGATAGATTTATTTGACTACATTACATGTTTTTACAATGTTTGTAGCAAGTCAGAAATACAAAATGTAAAATGTAGAAAGTACAACAATTGACATATTAATAAAAATAAAAACACATAACACATAATAATATTAATTAAGGTTAAAATACAAGTGATAAAAAATATATTCAGAAAGGGAGGAATGTCCAATGAGCATGAATACATTTTAAAAATTTTCTAGATATTCTGACAATTCTCAATGTATTCGTTCACAGAGTAAAAACAAAATCCAAGTAAATACGTCTGATATGTCTGATATGTCTGCTAGAAATGGAATCCAGTGAAGTGCACGTTCCAGGAACGGTTTTTATTGGGATAGCGCTTTTTTTAGCTTATTTTTGGAAATGTTGTTGATAAAATGCGTTTGTGTATGATCATTTTTGTTTTCAAAACATGTATAACTCAGTTTGGTGATTTTGTGTATTGAAGTGTGTATCGATTAACAACTATTCCAATGATAAATCATAAGAAAACCTGGATAAAAACTTATGATGCTATCCTGATAACGCAGGTAATTGAATATTGGAAATTTCTCTTTCTAACATTGGTAACCAAATTTGACTACATTCGGCTGAAATACTAGCTAAACATTTATCTGCATTTAGTTGTATTAAAGCACTTTCTTTGATTTTCCGTCTTTTATTATTGGGCTCTTTCAATATTATTTTTGTCGAATCCCATTGAATTTTATGCCCCTCTTCCCAAGCATGTTTACAAATACCTGACTTAAAGAACTCCCTATCTTTGATGTATTTTTTATGTTCACTTATTCGGACTTTCAATGGTCTAGATGTTTCACCTAAATAGAATTTGTCGCATTCACAAGATATCTGATATATGCAATTTTTTGAAGATTGTTCTTCATTTTTTGGTTTCGTTTTTGATAAGATAGATCTCAAAGTATTGTTAGATTTAAAGCTGGTTCGAATGTTAAATTGATTACCAATTTTCTTAATTCGTTCTGACAAACCCCTAACATACGGTATTGTCAAGTTTTTAAAAATTATCTTAGCTGAATTATTAATATTATTGTTATTCTTTATTTCATTTAAAAAATGTTTTAAATGCCAATAATCACCCGGCAGAATTTGTAAATAAAGAAATCAAGAAAACAGAGAAAGGCTCATTGTTAATACCCCAACAAAGTTATACATGTTTTGAAAACAAAAATGATCATACACAAAAAAGTAACAACAAACGCGTTTTATTAACAACATTTCCAAAAATAAGCTAAAAAAAAAGCGCTATCCCATAAAAACCGTTCCTGGAACGTGCACTTCACTGGATTCCATTTCTAGTAGACTATCATATCGTTAGAATGTCATAAAATAAAATATTTCATTTCACATTTTACCAGAGGTGTGATCTACTATGAATGGACCTTAATAAAATTTGACAACAAAGTTTTGTAGTCTTAAACTTCAAAATATTATTGATTGTCTAGTTGTCATATTTTTTCGTTGTGTCAGATAGGGACCAAATTTTTTTTTATCAATTTTATTACTAGTTAATCTTGACAACGGTAGCTGGAACGCTACCGAAACGTCGAAATAAAAAATAAAAAACATTATTGTGGTTTGATTCCCGAAAGAATAAGAAAAAATAATAAGTAATGCCACAAGGAACTTACAGAAGATATCCAATTTAGAGATCTCTAAGTTGTGCTTCCAAGTTGCATCGTGAGCTCTATCGGAATTTATTCCAGAATTTCGGAGAATAATTAGAGGTTGTCCTTATCGAAAAAATTTGATGATTGTGTCCCAACTTCCCCGGACTAATTTGTCAACCACGACTATAAAGTAAGGATGAATAAAACAACGATTCCGGCGAGTTACAAACTCAGTTCTACTAGTATACTAGTGAAGTCAAGTAGCCTACGACCTTGTAAATTACAAACTGTTTTCCTGATAGGAATTTGCAAAGTTACCTCCCCTATTTAAGATAGCTCCGCTTTAAATTGATTTTGACAATGGAAATTATCTTTATTATTACCGTTATTTGGATTATTATCTGTTTACATCTCGCTTTTGACTTCATTTGATTCCAATCATGTCCACAACCGAAACATGAGCCAAAATATTTCACTCATCCCAAAGTTAAACGACTGTTCAATATATCTGTACCTCTGAAGTGAAGTTTGTTATGTCACTAAATAGCAATTGTTCAGGAGAGTGGAATTAGCTAGTTGTATCTCGAGGGAGGAAAGTGCCACTTTTTATTATGCAGTATGTAGTAATCATTCAAGAGAGAAAAAGGCACTTCACTCCCGTGTAATATGTATAATTTTTTGTCTTACCCACTTATTAAACCTTTTTCTGAATGAATACTTGTTTCATTTACACAAATGCGGTATTAATGCTTATCATTTTAAATAAGTAAAAGGCTTAAAGGGCATCTACCAAATTCGACCTTGCACAATTATGCATTGTATATTTTTTTGTTTCCCTACGTCCTCACGTTTAAGTTCACATAACGAAAATTTTATTAGAAATATGAAAGCTCCGCAACATGTAGGTAGCCAAGCGGTCCAAGCGGATTTTGGTTCACGTACATCGTCAGTACTGAACTGGGAGACCGCCGAGACCGGCGAGCGTTGTATCATTAATGGAACGGCACGCGACTACCGAAGCAGAGAGACAATGTCAGTCATAGAAGGATAGAAAAGCGAGAGATGGATTTTTATCCGATATTTTAGTGGTAGCAACCGAATTTCAATAAGGAATTGTACGGTCATAAGTAATTTGAGGATTCTGAGATTTTTATATAGTATTCATAAAGCTTCAAATTAGACCCCTTATAAATTAGTTTTTCCATTCAACCCATATTTAATTCTTTACAAGGGCTTAAACTTTGCTTAATATGTGTATTTTTCATATTTTTTTCAACAAAATTTGGTTACTTCAAAATTCTTTGCCAAAAATACTTCGATATTTTGTCAAATCGCTGCCGATAGATTCCCCCTAAGTATTTCACACATATTATATTACTCTTCTACACCATACAATTTGAGTGACAATCTTAGAAGTGATCGGAAAAAATTACGAGAATAGAATTCACTTGATGCAATCGCCGACCCTCCTCCAGCACCGTCTTACCTACTGTTTAGCTAATGAGCTGAACGATAACGCGTGCGTGATCCTTTGATAAACTGACTTGGAGCAAATGGAGGTGACGACAGGGGTATATTGTGGTGCCGTTGGTGTTGTTGGAATGTTATATTTGCATTTGATATTGTAAGGTCACATTTTTGTTTTCTAATTGTTTTCTTTAGGTCGGAACATACATAGATACTTGTAAACATACTTTCATTTCATTGAATTTTAATAATTTGTTCGCGTTATCAATGTCATATACAAATATTTGAATTTTTTAATTAATATAATATATACTGTTTTGTCTATCTCATAAATAATTGCCACTCAAAAAATAATCTAAATTATTATTATGAACCTATAAAAATTTTTTTGCCAATTTTACCGAAATCTACATCTCCTCGGAGTAATATAGAGTCTATTCTATATTTTCTGTAATGAACTCGTGCGAGTTATTAGATCATTCCCAAGGTATTTTTAGCTCGTTTTCCCACGATTCGCACAAAAAAGTCAAAGATATTTTGTACCATGTGTTATCTGCGAGTATATTGTACCAAGCCATTAAGTACATTTTCTCCTTGAATTGCTAAATGGCTCAATACAGATTAACATTGGGTATTTCAGTTGCTAAGTAGGAATCCTTCAAGAGATTTTTCAGTTAAAAATCGTATAATTATGATAAATAACTTATTTTGCGAAAAATAGTGACTAGTATCTACAGTTTACCTCTGAGGTAGCTACAGATATGTTCAATCTTTCGATAAAAGTCTTTGGAATTTTATGTTTATTTATTTATTTATACGGGATAAACCCTATTACAATGTGAAAAATCCACAGATGTAACTCGCAATACAAAAATGTAAATATAGAATATAGAATAATAATAATAATAAAACGATACGGAATGTTTCTACAGCAACCAACTATAAACAGCATAAAATACATTACAATATAAAATTAAAATTAAACCTGTTTCGATCTTTTATAAACAATTACCAACTTATTCAATGATTGTTTAAAACGACCATAACAGATTCCAAAGATGCTGATGTTATTGTCATCCAATAACTTTAGGATCATTTCCAAGGGTGTTTATTTACCATAATTTTAACGGTGGAAGGGTATATGAAATAAATGGCTGCGTCTAATATTTCTGTTCGGAACATGGATGTTGACAGATTCAAATAATTCAGGACAAGGCATCAGTTCATATATCAGCTTGAATGTATAGCATAGATCTGCATGAATTCCTCTGGTTTACAATAGCTTCAGACCCATTTCTTGTAATAACAGAATAGTTATCGTTCTGTACTTGAAGACCAAGCATGAGAGAACAAAATCTCGAAAAGTTATTTGGTACTTTTTCTATAGTTACACAGTGCACATTGTTAAATGGAGACCAAATGATGCATGAATATTCCAACTTAGACACTAAATAAATCCTTTTTAATGCTTTAATGAAGAAACCTGAACAATGACGTAAAATAAGACCTAGTGTTTTGGATGATTTCAAACACATTTGGTCAATATGGTTAACAAATCGTTCATCAACAATATACTCAAAGCAAAGTTGCACATTATCAGTGAATTTTCAAAATAACATATTTGTCTAGAGAGAGAGAGGGGGGTATCTACTGGAAGACCCATTCCATTTATTCATTCTGAATTTCATATTTTTGGTCAAATATAATAAAAATAATTGTTGCTGCTACATTGAGAAATTGTTCGGATGAAGGACTCTCGTGAAAAAGAATTCTACAATTCTACATAATTATATCATAACAAATAATACTTCGGACATTGAACAAATGGAATTAACAGGCCTGACAGAGTGAAGATTCACAGATTAAGATTCGGGAATACGTCATCGATTGTTAATCTCCTTCTATCACATTATGTAGGAAGAAATGGATAAAAGGGCAGGTCTGTGATTAATACTAATAAAAATATCACAATAATGAACCGTTTGAATGTTTTACAAACGTTAACCCTAATCTTTGACTGACAAAAATTTGATTGGTTGATGTTTAGATTACGCGCCAGCGCAACCTATCAATCGCAAGGTTAAAATACTATGAAGGCGTAACTTTCGTAGCGGCAATGTGTCTTACGTCTTTTTCTACTGTCACACTGACAGTTCTTGTCAGGTGTGTACTTTGTTGCTTAGGGTCACATATTATTTATGAGAAGTGAATATTAATCTTATTGTTATATTTATCTAAATAATACAAAAAGAAGCTGGTAATTATTAATTTTATGGCCTTCTCGGCTTTGGCTTAATACGATCCTGATGATTTTATTTATCAAATTTAAGGTTAGCTTTATGTCAAAATAGCAAATAAAATAAACGACATGCCGAAAACACACACACTCACAATCGATGACGCACACCAAGAAGGGTATTATTTCAACTATACCAAAAGTATGCTAATTAGAGATCTAAAAACGCATCCAGCAAGCTTCTTTTATGCGTCTTTGGTCTGGTGGACAAAGACGACACAAAATAATGTAATGATGAGACTAGGCAAGGTGAGAAACACAAGATGCTCCTTCTCACTAGGAAAACATATCTCTGTATTTCAGTCAGAGAATTATGCTATCCTAGAATGTGTCAGGATTAACAAACCTAGGACTAACACTCATAGGATAAACATACTAACTGACAGCCAGACAGGCCTTGCAGCTTTAAACAGCCGCAAGGTAACATCCAGACTGGTAGAAGAATGCCAGAAAGAAGAACTAAATGAACTAGCAGACCACATTAAAGTAAGATTAGTGTGGGTGTCGGGACATAACGGTATTTCTGGGAATGAAAAAAAAGCTCAAACATATAAAAGTGGAAAATGTACAAAGCAAGTAGGCAAGTAGTACATATACACCGAGGTATACACCTACCACTCAATTCAAATGAAGCTTTGTCCATAAATCCAACAGACGATCAAAAGTTCACATTAATCAAACAAACAATTGTATTTTCAATATTCACATTGGAAAATAAAACTTAAATACATCATACAGCTCTTCTTAATAGTATTGTGAATATTATGCATTAATTAGTAGTAATTTACTGAAGCAGTATAATTAAAATATTCCAAATTACTATTTTGATTTTATTATTATTTTTTTTATTCAATTTACATGCTTGGCAACTATGGCCACTTGCACATGGCGATTACAGAAGTACAGTAGTACAGAAGTACAGTAGTAATAACAGATAGTTAAAAAACATAAAAAGCATAATTTAAAGTTTATGATAGAGAGAAATATCTTTTAAGAATTTCTGTGTTGACTCGATTTGGTTTGGATCTCCTAGGATGTCTTGCAGCTGGGATTTGAGATTATGTTGTCGTCTGCTTGTGCTAAATTGGCGACAATAAACCAGGATGTGTTCAACAGTAAGTGGGCACTGGCAGCTTTGACAGGAAGGTCTGTTGCTTGAAGTCATTAAGTAACTGTGTGTGAGTTTGGTGTGACCTATTCGAAGTCTTCGTAGTATTGATACTTCTTGTCTAGAGAGTCCGATGGGGTCAATTTACAGAGGTCTGTTGAGAGAATAGGCGGGATAGATAGTAGGAAAGTCTTGATGGAGCTCCAGTGAGTTTGCTACACATATATTTTTGCTTCTGCCTTAACATCCTTGCAAATTTGGATATGAGTAGTATTGACGCTGTTTTGGCATGCTGATCGGCCAGTTCATTTCCAGGTATACCAATGTGTGAGGGTATCCATATAATGGTGGTGGTGGTGTTTAGGGAATAGATATGGTGATAAGAGTGATGGATTTCTTGGACAATGGGATGTTCAGTAAATAATTCTTGGATAGATAGGATAGACGGTAAAAAGTCTGTACATGTACAAATGGCAACTTTTTTATTGGAATGGTTGATGTGCTTAAAAGCTTGTAGAATACTGTACAATTCTCCAGTATGCACACTGCACAAAGGAGGGATTAGGGAAGTGCTGATGAGATTGTTTGCTGTGGTAACTGAGCAGCTAACGCCAGTATCACTTTTGGAAGCGTCGGAGTATAATACAAAGTCGTAATGATTGTTATGAATGATTTCAAAAAATGATTTAATCATGAGTTTTTTAGGTGTTTCGTGTTTATTGAATTTGGATAAATGAGTATTGACCTGTAGAGGGTGCATAATCCAGGAAGGGGTTGGAGAAAAAGGAATGGGGTTTGTGACTGAGAGGTTAATGTTATTTGTTAATGAAGCTAATATAAGAGCGATAGGTTTAATTATTGGTAAAGGATTGTTAAGAGGGCTGGCAGTTGATGTGAACAGAGGATAGACAGAATTGAGAGGGTTTGAAGAGACTGAGGCTGCGTAGGATAGAAGCAGATATTGTCGTCTAATCCATAGTGGGGGTTTATCAGCTTCGGAGTAGAGACTTTCAGATAGGCTGCTACGGAAAGCGCCTAAGCAAAGTCGCAGGGCCGTGTTATGAATATGTATAATAGAATTTTATTATTTGAATGGGGCTGTATAAAGGATTTTGTATGGAAGATATGTATGAACGTTTTTCACTCATGGAGTTTCCAGTCAAATCTCCAATTCATGAAAAAAAAATTACCACTTTATGTACTTGTTGCATAAATTACTATTACTATATAAACTATTGCTTGTTGAATAGTGCTTCAATCACTATTAATAATTACATCGATAACCAGAGGGTAGCTAATTAATTTGTTAGTTTCTATCTAGTTGTTCTATATCCAATTTAATAATATTTTTTTCCATTTTTCGTCCGCTCGTAGAAAAAAATGTTGTTTCTAATACATTCGCACAGTTTTTCCGAACTAATTAGGAAAATACGTATTTACAAACACTGAGAAAATGAATTTTTCATTAAAAAGTCCAAAAATATAATTAAAATTCAATTTTCAGTCGAAACGCAATCACGCAATACTTTTTGTAACGGTCCATAAATAATCATGGAAAATATACAACTGAAGCTTGAAATAAACTTTTTAAACGTACTTAAAACTTTTCAAGCAAACAATGAACAATTAAAAGTTTTTTTTATAACTCTAACGTCAGTAATAATATCTGATTCCCTGATTTCCGAATTATCATAAGACTAGTTACTCAAAATGATATTTAGGCGTAAAAAACATTACACTGCGATATTTCGAGAAGTGTGGTTTATTTTTAAATTGTATTAACATTTTGCCAAATAGCTGGTATTTTCAAATTTATAAAAATATTAAAGTCTCTGCATTTTCTAATTCGACAGTTTATACATTTGGCGGGAATCCATCAGTGAGTAAATATTTATCAACTACATTTTAATATCCATTTTTAAGGCCACAAGTCTGTGAAAATAATATCAGTTTTAAATTTTATCTTCACCTGTCCAACTCTACTTTAAATTTCTGAACAAATTTCTATTTTCAGAATTTCGAAGAAAGTCAAAAAAATATGTATATTGAATATAAACTTTAATTTATTTAATTATGTGCATAGAACTGGCGGTAAATTGCAACTATCATCGTAGATCATATCATCTCACAAAGATGTTCAATTATTATTGAAGAGCTGGCCATACTAGCGTTAGCATTACTAATCTGCGCCAATCCAGCCGCATTCACCTCAGCCACTTAGCCGCTTCTTTGTGCTGAATTCCGTTAATTTCCACCAAGAGCTGGATGGTGTCGTGACGAGCTTTTGATTGCGTGATCAGCAAGCGCAAGTCTTGCGTGTGACGGAAGAAGCCCGCTACCGTGGCCGAGTGTGCGCGAGATGCACGCAAAACGCTGTTAGTAGTGGCTAGCTGGTGGCTAGTAGCGAGCTCAACCATAGATAACATATCTGTGAAGCTCAACAGACTCCAGCAGCTAGTTGCTATAACGCAGCCACTCGAACGCTTGGTTTACGCTGATGCTATATGAAGAAACTGCCTCATAAATGTAATTTTTCAACTCGTTTTATAAATATCTAGTAGATTCATTTGCTATTCCGTAATAGTTATCTATTTTGACAAGCGATGTCATAATAAAAATTCCATAAATGTCATTGCTAAGGCCACCTACATAGATATTGAAAATTATTCCGAAAGTAAAAAATTGTCCCGAAAATTTTTTGACAATTCCAAAAACCAATCAAATTTCCTCATTTTATATCATATGAACAATCTCAGCCAATTATGTCAACATTACACTGAAAACAGACCATGGGCAATTTTCACACGTTGCTATGGCTACATATTGATTTATTTCGATTTTGAAGTTTCGAATATTTAATATTTCGAAATGTCACGATTTGGTTGTAGTACTGAAACTAAAAATTTTCTATCCGAATAACCCTCGGACATTGATAAATTCTCAAAAATTTTATGACAACTTTCTCAAGCTTGTTGCTTGTAGGCAACAGACCTCCGCCTACGGCGTCGGTCTGTTTCCAAGCAACAAGCTTTCGAAATCTGTCATAAGATTTTTTCGAACAATTATCAATGTCCTTGGGTTATTACTACTGAAAGTAAAACAAAACATTCCGAAAATAGCTACTTTCGGTACTATTTGTGTAGTTTCATTTTCAGTAGTAATAACCCAAGGACATTGATAATTGTTCGAAAAAATTTTATGACAGATTTCGAAAGTTTGTTGCTTGGAAACAGACCGACGCCGTAGGCTACAAGCAACAAGCTTGAGAAAGTTGTCATAAAATTTTTGAGCATTTATCAATGTCTGAGGGTTATTCGGATAGAAAATTTTTTACCAATTATAGAATTACAACCAAATCGTGACATTTCCAAATATTAAATATTTGAAACTTCAAAATCGAAATAAATCAATATATAGGTATGTGTCCATAGCAACGTGAAAACAGCCCATGGTCTGTTATCAGTATAATGTTGACATGATTGGGTGAAATTGTTCATATGAGGAAATTTTATTGGTTATTGGAGCTGTCGAAAAATTTTCGATTTAATAAATCATACCGAAAGTTCTATTTTCGGGACGGCTGCAGAAAAAATAGAATTTAACCACCGTACACTAACTACCGACAAGTAAATTCACTTCGTCGATTTATGGGTTACCGAAAATTTCCTTACCCCTCCTATCGTCTGGCGAGTTCTGGCTAGTTTAAATCGAGAAAGTGAGTGAGTGAGTACAGGGGTAGCACGCAATGCTAATGTGTTGCTGATCGAAATTTCGGAAATCTAATTTTTGTTTTGTTTTCGTTTTTGTGAGCAGATCATTGTTTTTGCGTTTGCATTAAAATATTTGTACATATTTTTATTATAAAGTTGTATTTAGTATAAATATTATAGTGACTTATTTCATTGCAAAATGCCTGGAGTGGTATATTGTTCTGTTGATGATTGTCGCAGTAAACTGAAAGAGAGACCGTTTTTTAGATGCGCAAAAGACTTGCTTAATACAAAATCTGAATTGCTTAAAAGTACAGTTAGTTCTACGACTACAAATAATACCTATTCTCCTCTAAAAGTGTTTACGACTGATTATAGAAATATAAAAAGTGTGGATGGGAATGCAATGGTATACGTTACTGGATACCTACTTAAAAAGTGTTTATTGCAGCATTCCTGTAACACTTGCTTAGAATTTATTGAGATAAATGATCTAAAAGGAGAATCTACCGTTTTTATGAAATATAAAGATTATAGTGTTTCATCCAACATTTGTAATATGGTTGTGCCTCCCAAAAATTTTGTGGAACTAGTTATAGAACTGGAAAACACATTTATAGATCAATTTAATAAAATAGCCCCTGAATATGGTGTCGGTATGAAGCTTAATAATAGCTTTAAGAATGTTAAATTGTGTCATCCTTGTACAAATTTCCCAGTTGATTATTTTTATTCATTGTATACAAGATTACGTATTTATTATACACTGAAATTTGCTAATCGTAACATTAAAACTGAAAAATTACAGAAACAACACCCCAAACTAAGTATACTTGAACATTTGTAATCATTACTTCGTTAAATATAACAATTTAATCAATAATTGACTTTATCGAATCTTAAGCTTTAATAAATGAATTTTCCTATAGTAGTATTTTGTGCCCTGAAAACCTGTATCGGATTGTGCCGTAAATCAGTAATACACGTATTTAACCACACGACTGTCCCTCGTAACTGTTTTATTATGATAGCAGACGTGTAAGGCGCCAGAGAAAAGATGTACCAAAATTTTCAAACGCTCCGACGCAAGTGAATTTACTTGTCGGTAGTTAGTGTACGGTGATTTAACTCAATTCAATTGTCCACGTGCTTTTGTTCACATCGGGCGTAAACTAAATCTGAATAGAATAGAACCTGACTGTTAATTTCTTATGTAAGAATATGGTTGAAAACGTGAACAGGGCAGACCTTTAACTGTAATTGTGTAAAGAAAAAAACCGAATAGAATTGGAGATTTCGTTAAGCTACTGCTAGAACAGCATAACCCATCTAGCGTTTCCAAAATAAAACTCACTTTCTCTTGAGTTGGTTAACCCTATTTCTGTGATTTGGTGAAAGCCATTATGAATTTGAATCCATAGTCGTTTTAGATTCTCAACTTCTTATTCGACTTCGTTCTTAATAAAAATAGTAATTAAACTAGTTTTTAAAACCTACAAAAGCATCTGTACCGAAACCAAGCAAATTTTAAAAAGAATTCCTAATATATACGATTACACAGACAATAAATTTCCTCAGTTTTAATGAAAAACAAGTTTTATGTTGGTATAGGAATTCGCACGACAGAACACGAAATGCACATAAAAATCATTTGAAAGCCAATTTGTGGTTATTAGTTGTAAACATAGAAAAACAACGTGTTTATTACTTTGTTTTGTTTTGAAAATACTAATAGTTTTTTGATTTCTAAGTAAAGTATAATGTAGTTGAAAAATCCATCAAAGTTGTAAAATCAATGTATAACAAAGTGATAACACAAATTCAAATGGCGAAAGTGGAAAAATGAATTGAACAAGGCGATAGTCAAGTCCGTTACTCTTTATGGTTAAAATGGACTCGCTAATAAAGAGTAAACGAAATCAGACTGAGACCAATCAAAATAGACTATCTTTTAGACACGAACGGTAAAATGCATGCAAAGTTTAGCAAATGTATGACAAAAGGAAATACTAAAACACTTAGGAAACATCATAACAGATGATGGAAAGATAGATGCAGTTATAAATAATAATAAGCTAAGAGAGGCAACAAGGATATATTATAGTACTAATAAAACCGTAATGGGGATGAAGGACATCGACGATGAAACAAAATTTGTTTGTTTATAACTGCATAACCCTACCAGTAACTACTTTTGGAAGTGAGACGTGGGTCACCTTACGAAAGCACGAATTTTCGATAAATGCAGTAGAAATGAAATATTTGCGAAACTTCGCAAGAGTTACCAAATATGACCAACGTAAAAATGAAGAAATCAGGGAAAATATGAAACATCAACCAATTTTAAAAAATATTGGAAACAAGCAGTTGAACTGGTATGGACACATTGTAAGAATAAACGAAGACAGATTAGTCAAAGCAGTTACAGAGGCAGGAAGAATAGATGGACGGACACAGGAAATCGGAGAGAAAAGAGGGAATTCAATGGTAGAAAAAAGAGGACTGGCCAAAAACAGATGCGACTGGAAGAAAGGGGTAAAGAAAGGCTAGCCCAACGCTGAACGGGAGAAGGGTTTTAGAGAAAAAATAAAAAGTATGAAAAAAAAATAATTCTGTGGTTTTTTCAATTTAATTCTATTTCAATTCCTGAAGCCGTTCAATTAAAACCGCTTCTCGATGTCATGACTAGATCAGAAGTTTTGCGCTGACAAAAATGTACGAAATTATTGTAATCAACGAATTGCAGTTTATCTTTTAAAGATGATCAGTTCCTCAAGAACACCTCAAATTGCTATAAAACCATATATCTTCGAAAATCTTCAACCTATCCGACGGTACAAAAACGTGTTTTATTTAAACTGTTTAAGTTATTGATCTCCAGAAAACCCAAGTTTTTTTCTGGAGTCTGCACAAAAAATATTAAATTGGCAACTGCGTGAAAAAAAAATTAATTCCTGAAGCTGTTCAAATAATACCGCTTCTCGATTTTATCTTAATCGGTTTCCAAGTTATAGGCTCATCAAATGTGTCAGAATTCAAATGATCACCCAGTATTGTACTCAAACATGCTTGTAATGGAATGTGTCTCATACAGCAATCACAGTGAATAAAACGTTAAATATGCGATAATAGTGACAACCCCACATCAAACTACAAACTAAGATTTTACTTGACAAAAAACCTGACGACTTTGTATAGTTATCAACTTTATTTTCAGTTTCCTACAAAGAAAACTTCTGATAGTTTCTGACTGTTCTACGAACAATCCTATTTCGTTATCTGTAGAGTAGAGAGGGTTAGTTTAGACCCACAAAACTTGGGTCACATATGACCCATTGTATATCTTTATCCTTCCGAAGAGTTGCCCTCCTTGGTCATCCTCCATCCTGCCCTTTCCATAAAGGTGGACAGGTCACTAGGAGACATCTACTTTATATCGGCAGGTGAAGGCCAAGACTCACCAAACACACACTCTCTTATTGACGATAACCTAGGGCAGTCGTATAATGACATGCCTGACAGTTTCATCTTCCTGTTCACACATCCTGCATAGAGGTGTGTCTACTAGCCCCATAGTATGGAGGTGTTTCCTTAGTTTACAGTGGCCAGTAAGACATCCTACTGTTAAATATAGGTTTTTCCTGGTCATCGCCAAATATTTCTCCGCCCTGAGTGGTTCTGGCAAAACTGCATCCATTGATTTTATCCCATCTCTTTAGATATTGAGCATGAGTGTAAGGTTTGGCTAGTTCAGCAATTATTGAAGCCGTCAGGTCGTAGGTCTCACTGGGTCCCAACATTTTTAGTCCAGTCGCTCCCCTGGCTACAGAATCAGCAATGCGATTATCTACACTCCTGTCGTGCCCTTTAACCCACCTAAACATAATATTGTTATCCATCGCGGCGTTAGCTAAATCTTGGTGGAACTCTAGTACTCCCATGATTCAATGCTAATAGGGCTTGTCTGCTATCAGTTAAGATTGTTATGTTTTTGCCAGAAATTCCTTTTCTGGTTAGTTCTTTTGTGCAATTGAGATACCAGTCAGTTCTGTTTATGCCACGCTGGTATTTTTTTCACTTTTCCCACTTAATTCTTAGGCTTAGTGATCTGGAGTGAACTCCACATCCTGAGCCTTCTTTGATGTGTATATGTGTTTCCGGTTAATTTTTATAGTATGAGCATGTTAATTCTTTATAAACGAAACCAACGAATTCTAATTCTTAAAGGATGAATCAGAACATTTTGAATAAAATAAATTCTCTGCACCAAATAGTCAGTTTTAGACATAAAGTTATGAGTAATAACCTAAGCCTCAAAAAAACTACCATCTGAGTTCTTTAAAATAAAAACAATTCTATGAAAAATTGGAATTAACGCACTTAAAAAATATAAGTATATAAAATATAGAACACAAAGATTTTCTAGCTTGAGTAATATTTTGATTATTTACTAAGTACTTACAATAACTGCGAACGATTATTGAAATTCTTTAATTATAACTAAGCTGGTCGTCAATTTTTGAAATCCGTTAGGTTGTTTACCTGTAAAGAAAAGAAAAGCCATATAATCATAAGCAAAATAAATTGTATGAATAAACAAATTTGATTCATTTCATATTTATTTGATTTGTCCATTAATGATTACAATTAAAATAGGTGAGCGGTGAGCTAAAATAACGCATAGAAAATCTAGGTAACCGACACGAAGAGGTGCCAGGATGATTCCAATTGCAGTAGGTGCGTTGGGTTATTGCAAACAAAAAAACCTCAGTGAGTGGTCAGTAATTTGTTATTAACAAAAAAATTGCCAGGATCCCAAGAAATTAACAAATAGAACACATTGTTTATATATCCTGGGCAAAAATATAATCAACCCCTGTCCTTTTTTTCGAAAAATGTTTACTTTTTCAGCTACGGGCGATTCAAAGTCAAAAAATCACTCAAAATCGTAATTTTCTTGGTTCCTAACAAAGTGTTTGAACTTGGCGGGCCTCAAATTACTCGTTGAGATCTGTATTTTTATTATTTTTTCTCTTATTTTTTGGGAATCAAACCACAATAATGTTTTTTATTTTTTATTTCAACGTTTCAGTAGCGTTCCAGCTACCTTTGTTAAGATTAACTAATGATAAAATAATTTTTTTGATTTTGATTCCCAAAAAATAAGAGAAAAAATAATAAATAATGCCACAAGGAACTTACAGAAGATACTGTATTTTTATGCTTTATTTTTTTATCCTGCATCACTTTTCCAACTAAGTCAAATATATGACTGAAAAAGATGTAATTTTTACCAATTCACCTCCTGTTTCTGTGTCTGTTAGTTCGGGAGCTACTTATAAACCCAATGAAGTGCTTTGATATAATAAATATCGCTTATCATGGATAAAGGAAAATCAGTATTGAAATTTTACATGAAGATAAACATTCAAGGAAGATTTCTGAATTGAAATAAAAACTGGGTGTACCTATATAATGTAATTATTATAACCACGAGGTTTGAACTATCATTGGTAAATTCTAGGTATCACACAAAGTAACCACAACATATTGTACTATAACTGCAATAAAAACCGCATTTCAAAATTGTGAATGTTCATAAAATTGAAAAAAAATAAATAAAAAGTCATATTGAATTTTGGGTTGGAAACACCAACTTTTTCTGAAGCCATTTCTTGATATTTCTAGACAGAATTGAGAATGGTTCAACAGTTATTGAAAATTTGGGGTTGAAAAAAATGATGAACGAAATTTCCTGCTATTTTGATGGGTACAATTTTTTTGCGCAGGCAAAACGCAAAAAGGTATCAGATTAAAAGATACAAAAAATATATGTTAATAATCTAAATACTGTTATAAGGCATGAAAGAAGATCAGAAACGTTCAAAACTTAAAGTGGGCTTAGACAAGGAGGAGGATTAAGCCCATTTCTCTTTATTGCGCTTATGGGTGAAATAATGGAGAAAACAAATAATAAAGGTAGAAAATATATGGTAGACCATAGAAACTTGCAAAAAGTTAGAATAACAAATGAAGCGTATGCAGACGACATTGTTATATTCACACACAAAGTTAAACAACAAAACTTAAAGATATTGAATGAAACGTTAAAGGAGTATGATATGAAAATATAAGCTCTAATAAGACTAAAATCATGATGATTGGCAATAAAACAGAAAAGATAGAAATAGGTATGTATTTAAAATTGAAGTATAGAACAAGTGGAAGCATTTCAGTATCTTGGAGTAGAGTTAGATCAGGGCGGAACTCATGAAGCCGAAATAAATAGAAGAGTTCAAAAAGAAAGTGATCTATATTATCCTATGAATGAAAACTTTATGAATAGAAAGGAGATCCCAAGAACAACTAAATTAAAGGTCTTTAAATCAGTGTACAGACCAGTGTTAACGCATGGCTGTGAACACAAAAAAGTAAAATACAAGCGGCTGTTAGGAAGTAACTAATGCGAATAAGATGAGTAAAAAAAGGTACGATAAGAAAGACAATAAAAAGAAAAGAACTGGAGTACATAAAGGAAAGACAACGGGGCTGATGGGACATTTGCAGCCTATGGGGGAGACTAGATAACTAAAAAAATATGGGAACCAAAAATTCAACAGAATGAAAAGAGAGCTAGAACCAAGGATGACTTGGGATGAGACAGTATAGGGGAAATATTAAAGCGAAAACGAAAAACTTGGATGGAAGCTAAAAAAAACTGGCCACTGAGGTGAATCTAATTCACGTTAAATGAAATTTTCATAAAATCAAAGATATCTTAACGATTTTTTGAGCGGTTCAGCAAATAAAATCGTGAAAACAATATTAATACTAATGCAATTTGTTGTATTTTCTGTTATATCTTCAATATATTTTTGATGTATTAATTCATTCGTTTATATTTCTTAACGTTCAATGGCATGCACGTAAATACCAGCAGTCCTTTCTTTACTGTTTAAAACTTCAGACAGAATTTAATTTTCCCTTAATTAACTATTGACACATTAAAGGTCAAACTTCATGTAACACCTAATAATAAATTCCATCTAAGTTTGATTCGCTGTTATTCAATAGATAATGATCGGAAAATTAAATAATGAAAAAAGCGCAACATGACCGTAATAGATTTTACGACATCCTTAGCCTTGACGACGAGTGTTTCATTCATAATGTTGCCATATTTATGTTTATACTGTTACATAATGCAATGATGCCAGTGGAAGTTTTAAAATATATATGGAGATCGTGAATGTGAATTTTTGAAGCCGAAAGACGTTTAAAGGTGTGGTACAAACATGACGTGATGCGCAAATGCCATGCGTATTTCATGACAAGTTTGCTACCAATGGGTAGACACTTAAAGACCAAGGTCCAACCATGTTTTAAGTTGCTCCCAAACGAATAAACGAGAGACCGCGGGTCTTGTTGTCAGATTTTTCGAATTTTGGTTTGCGGTTGGAGGTGGGGATGTCGCTACTGTCACAATTTTTACACTTCCGTTAATGAAAGACATGTAGGTATTGATTGTGAATTTGGTGTATTCTTCAGATCATGATTAGACTTGTATTGATGAGGCGCAAATACACCGAAACCGGTCTACAAGTTATGTTGTGGTATTATATATCTTGTAGATATGCCAACCCCGTTTGACTTTGAAGTGTAATTCAATATCCGTCAGGGCCTATAGCCCGGGAAGTAGTTGATGCTTTTTAGTTGAACGGTCAGTTTTTTTGGAAAATAGTTTTCAAATCTTTAGAAAACGTTAGAATTAATATTATTCTGAGAATAGTTGGCCACAATTTCCTGAAATAATTGGTCTAAGTTGTAGGTGGTGATGAAAAGAGGGTTATCCCTGAAAATGCTCCAACCAACGGATGCAAGATTAAGTCAGTAAAAACGTTGAAAAATAAGTAATGTCAATTTAATTTGATGTGTAAAACATTTTAATTCTAATATATTCTGTTAAGTTATAGGTTGTAGTTCACAAAAATATCTCCCATTCATAGATTTTCTAGGTCTCAATGGATGTCACCCCAAATACTAATTTTTTCACATTTCGGTTGTACTACAAGCCATGATAATAATTGAAGAAACATAAATATTTATTCAAACTATATAATAGTATACTAATTTTAATTTGAAATAGCTCCAAATTATAAGAAAATTTCTGTAATAGCATATGGTATTGTTAGGTATAAGTATTTAAAGAAAGGACATTAATAAATATATTCAGAATTTATTTGTATTATAATTTTGGTCAACATAAATGGAATATCAAATACCAGATAATGGAGTGTAAGTTCGAATTTGTCACTTTAAAAAAATTAGTTCCTTCCAAGTCAATAGGTGGCGCTGAAATTCAGATTTAGAGCTAAACATTGCAGAGCTCTATCTATCTGTATATCTATGTCCACTACACACCATGCAAACATTTCTCGTCCACACTTAGGGCGGGTTTATCAATGCCCGGTTAAATCTGTCAGCTACGGTAGCCCTCAGCTATCTCTAGCCGCCAGTCAAAGTCTCGGTTACAATAGAAAGCGTTTATCAATGCACCACATAACTGACAGCTAGCTAACTGGAGGCTAAGTGTTATTGAGCATTTGACAACCTTGTTCGGGTTATGAACGTGAGTGTAATGTCAGAGTGTAAATTTCTTATTTTAATTTGGTGTAAGGAGGATCACCCGTTACATGAAATATACATATTATTAATTTTATTCGCATCTTTTGTTATAACACACTGAATCAAGAATAAAGAGGTGAAAGTTATTATTTTTCTATTTTAACGTTAGCTTACTCTGACAACATCGTGAGAAATTTAACTTGTCAGGGTCAAAATTGTGGTACTGTTATTTTCAATTCGTCTATGTTGTGCTTTGTTGAGTTGTTTGCATTTGAGCATGTCCACAAAAAAAATTATTTCCCAATTTCACGAATTCAGAGCGACAATTAGGTACTTATAAAAGTAGCCGTTCACCATGAAAGTATAATAGAATGCAAAAAGACGATTGCTGTGACTTGGCGAGAAAAGCTGGAATTTGTTGGAGTATCATGAGAACACTGAGTTTAGATAGTCGAAACCGAGTAATAAACTCGACATGATCGAGCTCTTCAAAGGGATTCATCCGTTTTTCAACAGTATATGGTCGTCTTTCGTACTCTACAAATTTCAATATTTCACCAAGCTCCAAGCTCTTCATCGAAAAGGTCGTCAAATTCCTCAAGATCCATTGACAATAACAATAAAATAAAATACACAGAGAACCTGGATGCTGCTAAACTACTATAAATGAATAAAATAAGCTTCTCGGTTTCACCCTAAACGATAATAACACAAAATTAAAATTAACGTTGAAATAATCTTTGTTGCAAAATGTAAGCAATCATGAAAAAATCATGACACAGTTGTCAGTTAGAATCTATGGTTAGAATAACGGAACACCTCTTTCTCGTATTTAACTGTATGTTCTATGGTTAATATCAACTTGATAGTGGCAGCTAGGGTAGCCGAAAATTTGACTGCCAGCTATTGCAAACTAAGATTTAGCCGGAGGCTACAATATTTAACCGAGCATTGATAAACCCGCACTTAGAAAGTTTGGACAGTAGCGCGCACGTCGCTTAATGTCTGTATGCAATAACCCAACAATTCGTTGAAGCCAAAATACACAAAATCTGGAATTATATAGATCGGTCAAAATAAAGTCAATCAAATCGTACCATCGAGAAATTAAGACAAAATCGTCAGACTCTACGATAAATCGTTAAACTTCGCAACTCTGTATATACTGCATTGCACTGTTATAGACGTGTACCACGTACAAATTTACAATTACGGTAATGCGCGTGTTGGTACAGTTTAATTGAACCATTGTATTATAATACTCACTAGGATATGAACTTTTTTTTTAATTTTCTCAATGGCTAGTGGAAATTCACTTTACAAGGTTTAATGTGCAAGGTAGTTTTAAACAAAAATAAGTATTAAATGTGCCACCGGACAGAAATACCATGAGGACGTTAAAATTGAAATAAAATCGAAATTTTCATTTTTATTTTCAATTGCGCATCGTACTTTATCATTGGATGTACGAATTACGTCACCACTTTCGCGTACATGACATCATTGCTATTTTTTAAATAGAACAGCATATTTTCTCTACATTTTTGAATTCCTCAACAATAGACGATTACAAAAATGTGAAATACTTAGTCCAAAGCTTTGGTTTGTGGATTAGAGACATAAGTAATGACTGTACTAGCAAACTTTTAATTTTTATTATTTTAAATAATTAAGAAAATACATTGAAAAATTGAATCAAATGTTAACAGTGCATGCCGTTGACTACCTACCAAGACAGTTTCTAAATTCCTCCAACACTTTATTGGAACATTAGTTCTTTACGCCAGGTTATGTTTGAGCGACCAGGGGTCGCGACGCAAAAGATCTGACCGTTACGCGTTACGTTACGCTACGTTATGTTACATTGCTTCGTTATGTGCCTTGCTTTTGCGTGCTTGTGCCTCCTTAGTCTCTCTCTCGTTTACGAAGCAGCGATTCATAATAATAAATATGCTCCTGCCCGGATTCGAACCCGGGCCGCCCGCGTGCAATGCGAGCATTCTAACCACTGAACCACCGATGCTATATTGAAATTCTATGCAAAGCTGGTATTCGCAGTGCTCTACTTGAATTTGTTCGGATAAATTTTTACTATTACTTCCATAATTTTTTTTGCGCGATTAATGGGTCTAGTTACTTTTCGAAATACAGGGTGTTGAAATTTTGAAAACTTGAATGTTTTAATTCGATAACTTTAAAATGGATAGATAAATTGATTTGACATTTGGCAGGTAGTTTTTAAATGTAAAAGGGCATATTTTGAAAGAAATTATAGTTTGTGCAACTAGTGTGGATATGATGGCCATATCGCACGAAGACGAAGATGGAGCACGACGCCGTAGGCGGAGTGCTCAATCGTTCAAGTGCGATATTGACAATCCACACGAGTCGAGCAGCATATTTTTTCTACGACCCACTTAGGAAAAAATCTAGAAAATAAAAATTTCTATAAACTGTAATATAACTTCAAATTAAAAATTTAACAATTCAATTTTATGTTTCCACTAATTTTGTGGAAATGTGGAAATGTGGAAATGTCCAATTTGTATAATGCTACGGTTTCCTTTTTTAAATATACGATGCTGTTATAAGTAGATGTTGCCAGTCGGACTCCCTCATGGAGGGTACCGTACCATTATCTATAATAATGAATATTCTGCTAAATATTTCAAACGTCTACCTGTTGTCGTTATTAATATCAAGCAGAATGATTATTTAAAAATAAAATTAACAATAAAAAAAATTCCTCGCGGGGAATCGAACCCGGGTCTACCGCGTGAGAGTCTGGTGTGCTTACTACTCAACCACCAAAGAATATGCAAATTGTTTATCTATAACGTCAGATGTATTACATAACTTTTACTTAAAAGGAACTAAAGTTCCTACCGTGTGTCCCGCGACACGTTCTACCTTTTTTTAATGTTTAGTCTCATCTCATTAAGAATTCTCTCTTTTAAATCTTCGATATTCTCAGGCCAATTGAAGAACACTTTAGATTTGAGATAATCCAAAGTAAAAATATAGAGGGGCTAGATCAGAGTATCTTGCTGGCCACTTTATAAATCCGCTCCTACCGATCCACCTATTGGGAAACATAGTATCCAAATAATCACGCACTATCAGCGCATAATGTGATGCGCCGCCCTGTTGATAGATTTTTATTTGCCAAATAGTGGAAATTTATATGGAAGTGAAAGTATCTGGACTACCAATAATAGATGTAATAGTTATTAACGTTACAATATGGCCGATATGTAGCAAATTAGCGTATCGGCCGTGTGTCGTTCAACACTTTACGTAATCTCACTGAAATTTTGATTCGAGAGAAGAACAATCCACGCACCTCGTAATTCTACAGAAAAATCCCAACATGACATTTCTCGGATGTCATTTTAATTGAACAAGTGATTACTTAACGGCCGCCGGCATTTTTTTATTGAATTAAAGAGAGGAACCTTTCAAAAATTGTTGTGGTATGCCGATGTTTTGCCAATTTATTAAAACGTTTTCCATCACATCAAATATACATTAAAACGAATTGCAAAAGCTATAAGAAACTTTATTACTTAAAAATGAGCACCATTACAGAATTTTAATAGAACAGTCAAAATTCCAGAAAATATATAATGGAACTGTAAAAACATTATACCAATTCTACAATTGTTTCGTGTGGGAAATTTTCCAGTTTGATTTGTTAACAACTAATGAGCCGTCTCGGTGACACTCACTTCCCAACTAAGCGTAAGGCATGTTTCTACTCGTCAACACTTTTAAACAATAGGTCCAATTCGCATAAGGAATTTAGATGTTCATAATCAGTCTTAATTATGAAAGTAGTTAGTTGGATAGAGATTGATACCAAATCTAGACAAAAACAGTTATTGTGGAATGATGAGTTAGTTTGGTTTTTGTGAATGGTTTTTTTGTAGTTATGTATATTGGGGTGAAATTCACTGAGACCTAAAAGATCTAATATACCCCCTACATCCTACTTAGTTCCAGAGGAAAGTCTAAGAGACTAGTAGTCCTTTAAATCTATTTGCCGAATTATAGGAAGTGTTTTTTTTAGAACTATGAACTGCATGTCAATTGTGACTCAATAAAAATAGAATTCAATCTTTTCAAGGAAGTTGATAATATGATCAGGGCTTTCTTGATCCTTAGAGCACGCGAAGGAAGCTCTTCGTTCAGCAGCCACAAAGTAGCACAGAATGTGTTCTATAGATTCATCTTATTCTGGTCTGCGATGAGCTTAGGTGTTTTCGACCAGCCCATGTTCAGATGATAGTTAAGCTTGCAGTGTCTAGTACATATTCCAGTTCTGAACCTAATCTCCAGGTAGATATTTAGCAATGCTTCTGCTTTGAGTCTCGAAGGTCCTTTAGTTTTCCCGTAAGCACTAGATCTATCTGATCTAAGATTGGTCTCTTTGTCAGATTTGAAGGTTTTCCTACTTGGGACTCCAAACCTATGTACAGAAACTAATCTCCTTTCCTAGCAAGCTGGTCCAGTACTTTGTTAGGATTCCGATGTGACTTGAATTCTATACCAGACAACACAGTGGCCTTATTGCAGCCTGGCAATCAGAGAATATTTTTATTGGCCTGTAAGTGGTCATTCTCAAACATTCTCAAGCATATTGTGCTTGAAAGGTATGCAGTCTAACAATTGTTATTCAGTTTCAGGCGGCGGATCCGATTAAGACGTTTTGATCCGTTCATGTCTGTTATTAGAGTGCAGTCCAGCCTACTTAGCGTACCCACTAATTATTCCCCAACATCTATTTTTTATAGAGATGAATGAGTGTAATATGGAGATAAACCTCACTCACATTTTTAATTTATAATATTAGATGAGAAGGTTACATTTATAAATAATTAAATATATTATAATATAATCTCTTTCAATCTATAATGATTCCAAAAAGTCCAGTTCCCGTTTCCTTTTATAGACACGCAATATATCTGGCTTCTTGTCCAAAAAGGTACACAATAAAAGAAACATTGGCCCAATGAATTCGGTAACCGAGCTCAAGTAACATATAGATTGATCCAATAAACCGAATAAACGGGTTGATTGATGCAATGAACAAATTTATTATTTAGCTCAATCCTTCATTAAAACAATGAACGCATTTATTGATTCAATGAAAAAGTTCATTAATTCAATCAACGTGTTCATTAATCTAACGAAACTATTCGATAAACAGTGCTCTTCATGTTCTTGTTGTCTGAATTTCATAACACTGTGTTTTGTGGGAGTTCTTTTTAATTTTATCATTATTTATTATTATTATTTATTTTTATTGTATTTGAGGAATATTACAATACTCATTACAAGAGGTTCGGACTCAGCACAAACATGTTTGAAACAAAAAAAAAGTTTAAAAATTAGGAATTGTGAGTAACATAATAATGTAAATTCTATCCATCTAGCGCAAAGGCTCTTAGTTTGAATATATTTAGTATGTACTTGACGAGGTTTATCTGTCTGGTAAAATCGTTTGTGTCCAGTATAGCAACCATATTACATATTACAGAGACTACATGTTGCAGTCATCTATGTGGTATTATAAAATAAGATGTTTATATGATAAAGGAAAAGATGAAAGCGCTGTTTTCTGCTCGTCATCACTAACTAGTTTTTTATAATGAATCCAATATATTATTAAGTTGACTTTTAGAATTATTTTGCAGAAATTCTAGCCACAGTCGACCGCAGTCCGCGAAGTTAAAATATTTATTTCCTTGACCCAGGAAATTATTTTTTACTTCTTTATTGGCTATTGACTTCTTGTTTCAATCTATTTCCACATATTGCTCAATTCCATTTTATTTCAATATTAATGAACATTATTTCGTTAGATCAACGGATACGTTCATTTATTTGAGGACCTGACATTGATCCAACAAATCTACGTAAATGTTCTTGATGTAGGTGTTTATTCGCACAAAAAAAAGAATTCGTTGGGTCAATGGAAAAAGTTACTGACAAAAATGATTATAGTGATTCGTTGAGATAATAACCTTGTTCTTCAACTAATAATCCCTCACAATGTATTTGTTGTGCCAATAAACACATTTTGATTAATAGTGTTTATTGATTTTTATGAACAAAATTCTTTTCAGTGCATGTTTCGTCGCCTTTATCAACCATTTCATGTAGTTGCCGACAATTCAGAATAGATCCGTAGGCTACATAGTATGGGTTTTGTCTCCGAACATAGAACATTCCAGAAGAGTAAACAGACGAATTATCTTATGCCAACGTAAACAATGTTAAAGTTTATTCATTTATTTTGTCGAAATTCACAGAAGATGCCATGTCGTATTATTTAAAAGAAATAATCATCCAATGACTCGAATTTTTTTGTGGTTCTTTAATGTTCTTGAATACTTAATATATAATTAAGATAAATGCATGAAAAGCGATTTATTTAACCTTTGACAAAATTCATTAAAACATAAGAGGATGACAGGATGACAATTTTAAGGTTTCTGTAATTCTGCATTTTTGAATAGTTTGACAGCTGTTTGTTTTGATTTTAACTAAATATGTTATGGCTGTTGTATTCAATTGTGCTAATATTTTAATGTGGATAAATTTAGGATACTACATTTATGAGTTAAATCATGTTAAAAAGATTGTGAAACGTGGTGTACTGTGCGAAAGAAGTATGTATGATGTTTATAATAAGTTCTAACAAAGGTAAGCAGCAAGTTCTAGAGTTTTACAGTTCTGAAACTACCAGTGTCGTATCATTTGATAAATAAATACTATTTACCCATCATAATAAAAATACAAATTCATATTATTAACAAAAAATGAATAATGTGTAACTATACATGTTTATAATTGAATATCGACGAAAACTGAAATTAATTTCTATTAAATATAAATCCCAACATAGTACGACTCTGTTATTGGAATCTATAACCTTAGCTGTGTGTATTGCTATCCTTTTTTGGAATGGGAGAATCGATTTAGATGTTGGTTACAAACGAAGTGTTGCTATTCGGTCTGTTTAATGATCTAAGATTCGAATATTCAAATGCGACTATTCGAATGGTCCAATATTTGAATAGTCGTACAGTCAAATAGACGTCCATTCAAATACCGAAAAAGTAGTTTAAATTTGAAGTAAAAAGTGTATTGTGTCCAATATATCCGGATAACAAAACGATAAATGATGTATAGAATGGATAAAGAATTTAAAATCTTTAATAAAATAACAAAAACTTCAATATGAAGGTTTCTGTCATTCAGGATTTAGCAGTAAATGTGAAAACACCGCTTATATTGAATGTTCACGTTTGTTTCCCTCTTTCCTTAAATATTGTTGTTATCCAGGGATTCTTTCGGTCTAACCTCTGCCCTGCCTCAATTATTTTAACTGACACTTTTGTTTCCCACATATTTTCAATTAGTTTAGTATCCTCCATTCACTAAAGAAGTGTAGCTGTATTTTATTTCTAGCTCCTCCCTTATGTCTAAATTCCTTATTCTGTCACCTTCTGTTGTTCCTCTCAGGTATTTCATTTGTATAGCTTGTATTTTACTCTTCATTTTTTGGTCCAGTACTCACGTTTCACTGCCATATGTATAGGTATATCTGTCATTTTGGTTCTTTTTGAGGTTTTCAGCATGTAGTAAGTTTTTATGGATTTTTCTGTTCTTTCCATAACATCTATTCCCTGGATTTTAAAATAAAATTTGCTATATCGGTGTGCAAATACAGTTTATATCCACTAACTAGGCTACAATATCAGTGAATTCAGCTTTAATATTTGTTGATTGAATTCTATATTGTGTTATCAACCTAATATTATCGAAAAGCATTCTCCATAATTCAAAAGTAATTGGTATCAAACCATATAACATGTCTATTTATCTGTTTCGATTTTTGAATTTATATCTCGAACCATCCTTTAATCCCCGCTCGTCTTCTCATTAGCCACTTCCAGTCCCCAATTCTGACTGTTAAGACAATTGCCAACAGCCGCTTTCATTTTACACGTTAGTAATGAACTAATTTCTCAGCTCCAGACACTTACTCGTAGAAAAAACTATACAGAATAGGTACCCAGCGACACATGTAGCTGTCATGACTTATGAATGAAGATATAGTCAATATTTTCACCAAAGATATTAAAATAACTAAAATTTTACGTTGATGATAAAATTATGAGGTCTCAAAAAAGGATTTTGAAACAAATTGGTATTGGTATTTCACCGCCAATAAAATCGCTAAATTTCTGCTTAACTAGCTCTTTTTATATCATAACAATTACAGATGATACCACATTTGGCGGGGCCAAATTTTTAATTAGAGTGGACAGTCTTTTGATTGTACCTATTTGGTCTGTGCTCAGCTCTGAGAGCTGGAATTTTTGGTATTAAAGCTGTCTACGGAGAAGGCTGTAGAGAATAAAAAGTAGAAGCCAATAATTATTCAGCGGGATCTAATATCACTTATTTTGATAGATTTGGTAGGCTAAATTTTTTTGGAGCAAGAAGTTTTTCCATAAAGGAGAGAGTCGTCTTTGGGATGGCATGTTTAACAATGGTTGTTTCTGCGGCGCTCTTTGACATTTCGACGAAAATAAATGTGTAATATATAATATACAGTTATGGGCAAAAGGTTTGGCGGAAAGCAAGAATAAATAATTGACGACATTGAAGGTATGGTATGGAGTCTCAGCTGCAATCGCGGATAAAGTGCAATACCAGAATTCCTTACTTTGGTATAATTAATGACAGGAGAAGTATAATTGAAAGGACAATAACGTACCCCAAGCAGGACATTTTGACCACCTTTTTTCCATGGATTGTTTATTTAACATAATTATGCCGATCCAATGAAAAAGTCGATGAAGGTGACGAACACATGTTTCAGCTTCTGCAATTGATTTCGGACAAACTTTATCCATTTCTTCGACACGTTTTAGAGCCAAAGCTGCTTAACGGATTTCAAGATAAAGTGTCAATAACTATTACGATAAGGTAGAATATTTCAATATGACGCTAAGGAAAATAATGTAGATAAGTTCAAGAATAAAAATTATGAAGTGAACTAAGTTTAAAAAACCAACTGCATTAACATTTTTATTAAAAAACCGAAAAACAAGTAATTGCAAACGAGGATTTGCTAATGCCTGAAGGCGTTACGTCTAAAAAGCTTTTTACTTTCACAAAAGCTTAAAAACTTTTTTATTTGCTTCAAAAAACAATTAATACATGCATCATTCAATTTTAAATCGTTCTAAAGCAAATTGTTACCGTGACCTAACGTTCTGCACTATAAATAACCCCATCTTTTTTTAAATCAAACGTTCATTTGACCGTAAAAATCCTTTTGCTCTTCTCTATGGAAACCACGTGACGATAAATGACAGTTTTATCATATCAGGACTGGCTTTAAAAATAGTAAGTCAATAAAATGATTGAAGTTAACTTTTCAAATGTAGCTGCACGAAATTCTACTATTATGTATGCATGATAAGCTTTGAAATAGCAACGGAAAGGTCTTAATTGGACAAAATTTTTGTTAAAATTTAAATTCTAATCTTGACTATGCAGATAGAATAGTCATCATGACAGTCATTAGTGAAAACTGAAATAATTGTATAGATTACAAAGATTCCAAAGCAAACACTTAATTTGAAGTATTTAAATTGTATTTTCGAAACATGAATTTCTCTTTCGAATCCTTAATTTTTTCAAGAAATAACCTTTCTTGGATGCAGCTTATGCGTACACACTTCGTGGATCAGTTTTTCAAAATCAGTCACTATACTATTGATCCTAATATGAGTAAATAAAAAAAACTGTCCCTTTATAAATAATATTGAACCGTGCTCACCCTATACAGTATGAGGTATTTTATAATCTAGAATAGATGGTGCACTCTTGATCGCTTTTGTGAACTTAAATAACTGGTTATATTTTTGTTTTTTTCTTATTCTCGTTATTTGGGAGATTCGAGGTTAATCGAAAATTAGTGAATTTCAATAAATAAATGTTGATACAAAAGTCGCCAATAACTTAGATGTACTAAAATGAGCCTAAAGAGATTATGACTCCGCCCGACTGATTACCAATAACTTATACTACACAGAGCGGTTTTAATAAGTATAATAAATTCAAGTTTAAAATAAAAACAATGAATATTTGATGTCAATTGTCAGAATCAGAATCGCAATCACCGCTGCTGCTTGAATCAGTTACATCTAGAGAAATAATAACTGGATTGATTTCCAATAGCAAATATTGGGGCCTATTCTGTAACTCTTCCTCTAAAATTTAGAGGCCGTTAAAAATTTAACCGGCACTAAAATCAAATCGGTATTCGCTAACCACATTTCCCTTAAAATTTTAAAGGATTCCTTTAAAATAACCTGTTAAAACTATTATTTTTAAAGGGATGTTAAGGTGTGTCTTTAATTAATAACGGTAACAAAAATGGCGTATGTAGATGTTGCTGGTGAAGCCTTGATTGAGGAATTATACCAACTAGTTTATTTAAACGACATTGTTTGCCCCCTTACTTCTACTTAGTTTCTGAGGAGAGTCTCAGAAACTAGTAGCTCCTTTAGTCCTATTTCCCGGAGGAATTTTAGGATGTCTGCAGGCTTCAACTTAGGCAAATGTTCCTCTTCTACCCAGTAATCTCGTAGGTGCTGTGCTCTAAAATTCTGAAGTGCTGTGCAGTTGGGAAGTATGTGGATGGAGGTTTCTTCTTCCATTCCACAAAATCTGCATTCTTCATCCTCCACTATTTTGAGCTTTTTAAGGTGTCCATTCAGGCGACAATGTCCCGTTAGGATCCCTGTTAAAACTCTTAGCGCAGTTTTACTTTGACTTATACATTCTTTTGATCTCAGCAGGTTGTAGTCACCCAGAAGAGTCTTTGATTGTATAAGCACTACTAGATCTTTCCAATGGTCAGATCTTCTCTTTTTCTCGGCTTTACTTATTTCTTCCAATATTACATTGGGGCTGATTCCGCAAAAGGGTTCAGGCCCCCAGAAAGGTATTTCAGTCCCCCTCTTTGCTAGTTCATCTGCTATTTCATTTCCTTCTATTCCAGTGTGTCCTTGAATCCATAGTAAGGTGACTATGTTGTTCTCGCGTAGTTCATTGAGTTTGTCTAGGCATTCCCACACCATTTTGGAACTGATTACACAAAAGATCAGTGCCTTAATGGCTGCTTGACTATCCGACATTATGATAATCCTTTGTCTTCTGTATCCTTTATCAATATTGAACTGGGCGCACTTTCTTATGGCGTGGATTTCCGCTTGAAAGATACTTGGGGTTTTTCCCAAGCTTTTAGAGTGTTTGGTTCCTGGCCCGAACACTCCTATCCCAGTTCCTTCTATTGCTTTTGAGCCGTCTGTGTACCATTGAATGGCATTATTCCCAAGTCTGGTAATGGTATTTGGATCCCATTCCTTCTTGTTGCTCATTGCCGTAACGAATTTCTTTGAAAAGTTATACTTTTTCATCATACCGTCTTGTGGCGTATCTATCTATCTGTATCTTGTTCTTTCTGCAACACTTTCCAACACCATATGTAGAGGGGTGAGGTTGAGAATCACTTCCATGGCTGCCGTTGGGCATGTTCTCATTGCTCCTGTAATGCATATACAGGCTAGTCTTTGAATTTTGGAGAGGTTTTCTCTCGTCGTCAATAGGCTAGTTCTACTACTACTCCACGCAATGGCTCCACAAGTGATGATTGGTCTCATTATGGCAGTGTACATCCAGCTTAGGATTTTTGGGTTACAACCACAGTTTCTTCCTGCCAGATTCCTGCACACCATTAGAGCCATTTTTGCCTTGTATGTAATCTCCTTTTCGTGTTTGTTCCACAGGAGTTTATTGTCTAGAGTTAAACCTAGATACTTGACTTCTTGTCTCCATTCAATCTCGTTCCCATCAAGTTTTATGGTTTTGAGGTTGAGTTTTCTTTTCTTAGTGAAGGCTATCAGGATGGTTTTAGTGGGGTTGATGCTAAGTCCCACTTGCCTACACCAGCTATTTGTATAGTTCAGACCCTTTTGTACAATATGGGTGTTTTCGAATTTCCCTCTGGCTGTTATGACAATATCGTCGGCATATCCTTGGCAGGATATTCCGAGATCCGTCAAACCACACAGGAGTTCGTCAACCGTCAGACTCCACATTAATGGGGATGCTACTCCTCCTTGTGGGCATCCTCTGGTAGTGCAGATGGAGACAATGTCTTTGCTCGTCCTCGTTGTTATGTTAGACATATATTAGATATAGTTGACAGTTGTTAGATAGTTAGAAATGTCATTGGGAAGGTTGTCGCTAATTTGGCAAATAACTGATATATATTTTCTGACGTTCCTTTTAATGGCTTTAGAATAAAGTTATAACAGTTTACGAGTTTGTTATTCGCAACTTAACACTTTTCTATGCTATTCTTGTGGTGAGCAGTTCCGACATCCATTTGGATGTTGTGCTGTCTACACCTCTTCTGTTCAATGCTCTTTTGACAGCCTCATGTGGAGTATTGTCAAAAGCTCCTTCTATGTCCAAAAATGCACATACTACAGTTTCTTGGTTGTCTAGAGCACCTCGGATATCCTCCGTCAGTTGTACCAGTGCAGTCTCCGTAGATCTGCCTGCCCGGTAAGCATGCTGACATGGGCGGAGAGGTAGTCTCTCTAGGATTTCCGTTTTAATATGGTTATCAATAGCCTTTTCCATCGTTTTGAGTCCAAACGATGTTAGACTAATTGGTCTAAAGGATTTGTGGTTTGTTGTGTCCCTTTTTCCAGTTTTTGGAATGAAGGTTACTATTGCCCTTCTTCATGCTTCAGGTATATAACCCAGTTCTAAGTTGCTTCGACTAATTCTAATCAGATGCGATAGAATTTCGTCTTGTCCTTTCTGGAGCAATGCTGGGAAAATTCCATCTGCTCCTGGTGCCTTGAAAGGTGAAAAGGTGTTCATGGCCCATTTCAACCTATCGTTACTACAAATGTGTTTGGCCATTGTAATACTTTCTCTCGAAGGCCTATTGTGAACTTCGAGAGGATTATCTCCCCTATTTGGGGTACTCCCTGGAAAATGAGTTTCTAGTAAGAGTAATTGATGTGAGAAATTTTAGTCGTTCTCGGCGCCTGTGACATTTTTTAAAACTATATACAGGGTGTCCCGTAAATAAGTATTGTAAATTAGAGGCATGATAGATCGTTGAGAAATATATAAAATTCCCAAATGCAACTTTTCTCTAACCTTCTTAGTTTGTGAGATGCAGGCTATTGAAAAGTGCAGAAGAAATAAAAAAAAACTTATTTTCAAGAGGCCTCTAAATTTTAAAGGATTAGTTACAGAATAGACCCCATAATCTGTTTCAACTTCCGTCTAAAAAAATTTTTTTCGACATTGATAACATGGTCACACCTTTTTCCGCTTGCACCTTACTGAGTGTTTTACACTGGCTGGGCGTGTGTTAATCAATATCACTTGTCTAGGACATCTAAATAATTGGAGATTGGCAGCTTTATCGAATATTTTTTAACGAGTAAGACAGTGGTGTACACAAATGTTTATATATAATCAAACCACATACATCACATAGTGTTGAGTGGTGAAGTAAATTTACGTACTCTATACATTGCAAACAATTTTAGTCCATTCCATTTACTTATTGCCCTTCTTTTTGCTTCTAGCCATGTCTACCACCTGTCTCTATTATATTTCCAATACATTTAACCTTCTCTGTTTTAGGTCTTCCTTTTTTTTGATTTCACCTATTTTTGTCTCAAAAACTTTCCTTACTTGTCTTGAATCTTCCATCCTTCGTTTCACTTCTCACCCTCTTGAGATATTTCATCTCTACAGCTTGCAATGCACTTATTTGTTCAAGTGTCCATGTTTCACAGCCATACGTCAATATGTGTTTATAAATTGCTTTAGTTTTGTAATTCCTTGAGACTTCTTTTTTATTGATAAATCTACAATTCAAACTTTAGTATGTTTTAAAGCATTATTAATACCTCAGATGATTTCTGCATCTTAAAAACCTGTGTTTTCGATTTATGTTCCAAGATATCTGAATGCATTCAATATTTTAATTTTCTGACCTACAATTTCTATGTTAGCTGTTTCACTACCATAACAACATACTTTTCCAAATTAATTTTCAAGCCGTACTCCTTTAGAGTATTCTTCCAGATGTAACAATTTTTTGTAGATCCTGAGGGTGTTCTGCCATAAGGACTACATCAACTGCATAGACTAGTCAGATATTGTAACTGCTTGCAAGTATATCCCACACATTTTTTTTAGATTTGTTTGTGCATTTATTACAACATCCATGAATATATTGAAGAGCAAGGGACTCAATCCACCTCCTTGACCTACTCCCTCTGAAGTTATAAAAGTCTCCAACCTCAAGTTTTTACTAATTACATAGTTTACATTATGCTCATACAAGCTCATTTTAAATCTATTCCCTTCCCTTTTTTCAACCTTCTCCAAAATTTTTGCCGAACTTTGTCAAACTGACGAATAGTTTTATCTATTAGTTGTTTAATTGTGAATATGAAATCTTGAACGCTTCTTAAAATTCTGAAACAATACAAAGTAATACATCAAGGAGATTTCTGTTTTTATTTGACCAACGAAAATGTAACAGAAAAAAAAAGTATTAAATTAAAATAAAGTAAGTATTTAAATTGTAGTTCTCTTTTTATCTCTGGAATAAAAAAAATTAAATGCAACCAGTGATTCAAGGTCCAAAAAAAAGATCGTGAGTGCACTATCGGTTTTCGTCTGACAAAATGTCACCCTCTGTAAAATAGCACTACGGATACGCCAGCGTCCAACAAATCATTTAAACATAAATTTCGAACTATATCGCAAGTCTGTTAAGTTTTCCAATTCCCATCGAAGACAAAGACACTACTACAAACTGATAAGGTTTACTACTTATTGGAAATACAAACTTGGATGTTCGTATCCGATGTAGTTGCCTATTAATTTCGATATTATTGTTTGCTCAAAGTTCTAACCAATTTAGAATAGGTATTTCCTTCTGTGAATATACATTTTCCTTTTAAAAGGACATTTTCGATTAATTTATAACATATTTAAATTAATTTTTTTCTATAAAAAAATGTCTTCATCCGACACAAAATCCATTAACATAAAACTTTGAATACAGTCGGTGTGTTTATATCGTGGAATACAGCGTCTAAGCAGTCCTACGACCACGACTAAAGAATACAATGTTCCCGGGTATATAGTTGAAAGTGTTGATACCAGACGGATTAGGCTAGATTATTTCCTTTCCTTCCGTAACTTGCGGTTCTTTATGCCCATAGAAAGAAGCGGCGGACAGTAAGTCCGAAGATTATAAAATAAATACTTATTTTGCAATTTTTGGAAAGCCCTTATAGCTTTTTTGTCCATTAAAGAGTTTAATGGTGTAGCATATAAATTTGTTTAACTCTATTTCCTGCTACACCTAGTATGGGTTTTGTTCAGTAATATAGTAGTTTACCCAACTAGTGCGGAACGTGATACTCTTCCGCACCAGCGGAGTTCGGCCAGCAATAGCGTGCGGAAAAGTCACTTTACGCACATGTTAGGTACACGATTTTTTCTGCTAGCATGCGGAAAATAACCCAAAAGTTAACATAAAGAAATATGTATTATTAAATACCGAGTTAAATACATATCAAGAAATTAATGTATTATTATTATTTATTATTATATATTTGACATTCATTTGATTAGGCCAGAGCCATTAAAAAATTATTGAAACATACGTTTCTTTTTATTGAAAATTATAGCAGAATTTCAATAATTTTCATAATTTTTCAATCATTCGGTAAACTAAAAACACACAAATATATATTTCAAATATCCAAATGTCAGTGTACTCCCCAAAAACTTAACAAAATTACTATCCACACTAAAGATTGTGCAGAAAAGTGGACATTTCCGCACGCTAGTGTTAGTGGAAAAAATATTTATCGATTGACTGTGAGGTGAATATATCCAACGTTTTCCAGATAAAACATCACCAAGAAACTCATCCAGCCATTTCCATTGACTTCTGGTCGCAGTAGGTAAGGTTTTTTGAAAATATATCGATAAAGGCTTGAAACCTGTCTGTATTCTACGTCCTTCCTTCAAAGTGGGTGAAACTAAAATCAACGATACCTACATTTTATTAGGTCCAGTTTAAAAGTAAGATTAAAAGCGACTACAAACTACCCCACGCTACCCAGATGTTATTGAGTTTCAAGGCCAATTGAAAACAGCACAAAAACTCCTAAAATTAAAGCGATCATTTGAAATTATTGAATAATGGAATTGACAGACAAAACTACAACGTAATAATTGCAATATCTGAAAATATATTCTTTTTCATCCCAACTATTTCAACTATAATCAAATTTGGTTTTCGTGAATTTAAATATATATTTTTTTGAACGGTCATTAAAATTTAATCTCTAGCTTTCTTGCAGGCGGGGCAGTAAGTACTTGGGATTAATGTGTCTAGGTAGTTCTATGGGTTAGTTAGTATTGACAAAAATATGTACCTAATTAAGTAAGTAGAATCAAATATAATCAAAAAATCCAAAATATTATATTTATTTTATTAATATTGGTCCTTGACCGATTTCCCGAACATAAGCTCGGATTATTAAAAGTGAGACAGTGATGAAATTTCAATATGTAAAAATGTATGTACGTAGAAAGTTACAGTTACATCCAAATATAAAATTTTCACTTGAAAATGAAGAAATTTATCAATTAACTTTTTAGATCTAACGCTAACCAGCTGACTCAAATCATCCGATGACACACGAATTATCAGCAAATCATTCGATGATACATAGAGCATTTACAATTACACTGCCCAATGTTAACTTTGTGAAAGAAATTAGAATTATTAAAGAAATTGCAATATCAAACGGTTACACTTACAACATGATTGGCAAAATGTTAACTAGGAAAATATAGAAAGAAACAATGGAATCAATTTCTCCTAAACAAATTTAAGCCATTTCGGCAACATTTCAAAAATAATTCTAAACATTGACAAGTCTACAATTGCCTTTCGTTCTTATAACAATGTTGGTTCGATTTTGTTGAATGCCAAAGAAACTTTTCACATAAGTCTGGAGTCTGTCTATCAACTTAACTGATCTAACTGTGATGCCATTTACAGAGGTCAGACTCAAAGAAATTAAGGAATAAGATATAGAGAACACTTCAGTTGTTATTGCTTCATTCTGACTATAACTTGATAAATGTACCTACAGATATAATTTATTCTCCACTTTCAGATTGTTCATTGGAGACAAAATTTTGTTTTAATTAGTATTAATAGAATGTTGGAAAATCAATAGCCATAAGTTACACGGAAAAAAAAAGAATCGTTGTATCAAGTAAAATTTATTTGGATCAATTAAATTAAAGTGTCATATATGAACGACAAAATATTATTTTGGAGTAATTAAAATGATTTCTTGGTTTCAATGCAGGTTAAAGTATTGATGCAACTAACTGTTTGTTGAGTGAACCAAATATTTAGTCAACTGGACCATTTTCATAAATGATTTTGATAAAATTATTGCTTCAACATGGTGAATATTTTGTTGAATTGAATCTGAAAAATGATCTAATCCATTAGAAAAATGATGATTCAGTCAATTTTTTTTGTTGAACAAATTATAATAAATGATCTAACGAACAAACGTTATCATCGTATCAATTTTTTTTTGCTTGGTTCGAAACAAATTTTGGATTCAGGTGAAGAACTATGTTGTTAAATTGAATAACAAAATTACTAAACCAACGAAATTCATAAGCAAATCAAGAAAATTAATTGCTTGTGTTAATTTTGAGAATTTATCCGATATATTAAATATTTCAGTTGAAAAGTATATTATGTTGATTGAACTTGAAATGCAATCAGTTTGATCAACTGATTGCTAATTTTATTATAAAAATTAAGTTGACATAACGTACTGAGTGCTATAAAAAAGAAAAGTTAAATATACTTCATAACATTTTATTTAAAAAGAAAAAACAATAACAAAATAAAATATTAATTTTCTTAAACATAAAATCAAACTTCCACTAACTGCATTTCTTTTCAACCGCAATAACCTTTCCATAAATTGGAACCAATCCACTTGCAAATTCACTATAAGGGCATCAGGGAAAATCAAATCATAACATATGTTGATCTACAAAGAAGTAATAATAAAAATAGAGTTTAATGAATGTTCTAAACAAGCATAAAGGAAATTCTTGAATTTTCCAATATAAATATACGAAATGCAGCCCCAATGAATGTATCATATGTCCCTTTCTCAAACACTGAATTTAGGTAGCACTACTATTACGCTTAGAATTAATTTGCATGTTGATGATGATGAATATAACAAATTAAGTGAAGGTAATGACACATTACCTTACATTTCCAATTAGGTAGGTTAGGTTAGGTAGGATCATAGCAAAGTACCGTAACTTTGTAAAAAAGACATTAGGTACTTACTGTTTAAAACCGGGTTCAATCTCAGTTTAAATTCATGTTTCGTTTAGGATGTGATGTACCTATGCGATTTAATATACAACTGATACAAGACAAACTACCTATCATCTTAAAACAAAAATGAACATTTTTTCGGAAGAAACGAGATAATATAATATTTGTAAATAGAATACATAATTATATTTACCTGAATAATCCGCTAATCCAGAACAATTTCCAGACAACAGGTTATCACTCACCTAACGATCTAACTCCTATCTTAGAACAATATAAAATGAAGAATGAAGTGAAAACGTTGTGATAGATAGAAACAGGACAATCTACTAAGCAAGAACATTTTGAATGAATCAGATAATCAGTCGATACAAATATGAAATTATTCCGATTGAAATATTGCATCTATTGAAACAAACAAGAATAAATAGTTCAAATTGACTGTTGAAATTGGTTACTTCAGTGATTTTAAGTTCCAAACCAATTCATTTTTTGTTTTAAACAATATAGTGTACATGCTTGATTGAAAAGCAAATATTAAGGTTTAATTAATATTATTATTCGCTTAAAAGGAGTTGAAAGCATTTATTTTGAACCGAGCGAATTCACTTGTTTGAGTCAACCAAATATTATATTTGAGTTAATAATATTATTCGCTTAAAGTAAGTTGAAATATATTTCATTTGACAAGTGTATGTTTGAATCAAGCGTGTTCATTTGTTTGATTTGAATGAATCATTTTTTTTGAGATAATATTATAATACTTTGATGTAAATTAGGAAATACTTGACTTGATAAGTCCATTTTTGGTTCAAGAAATTTCTAGGATTAGGTCGACAATTCCATTTTGTTTCGGCAATTTTAATATTTCCTTGGACGAATACATTCAGTATTTGATATGAATGAAATTTAATCGAGTTAATCAAATAAAAGTGACTAAATAAATTTAGTTGATATAACAAATATTTTTTTTCCGTGTACGTACCACATTAAAAAACGGAACCGAAAAATTCTTTGGAATGCGGGTTCGAAAGTGATAAGAATTGTAGCCAAAGACAAAAGTGTCTCTAAGCTTAAGTCAACATGTTACGATATTCCAGAGAAGTTACAGCAATACATCCCTGTTCGGGATATTTATTGAGGCAAGAGTTTGAGGAAAGGACCATTGTCATATACTCCGACAAGTGAGCGGTCATGGAAGTAGTTAACTCCATGCATGCTGACCTTAGCGAGGAGGCCAGAGCATAGGCACTGGAGAAGAAAAAAAAATCCGAAAAGGAGCACGATGTGATAAAAGAGCGTGTTCGATAATCATTCATTCACGGAAATGAGACAGAAATTAGACAGTTCATCGCCAAAACGCACGAAATATATACCAAGTCAGAAGAGACCAACAACAAGCAGCTTAGTTTGGCCACCGTACACTACCTACCGACAAGTAAAGTCACTTGCGTCGGAACGTTTGAAAATTTTGGTTATTGTCAAGATAAGGAGACTTTAGCGCATATATACTACTGCTATTGTGAAGACATGACAAGGGAAATAGAAAATGCTCCTAGTATATATGAGGACTGAAGTCTCGCTTATTTACTCTAGTAATAAGAACGGGTTTAAACAAATCACTTTAACGTAACTAGAGAACACAAACAATAGATATTTAAAGGACATAGAGGACTTTATTGGAGAAACAAAAAAATTAAATATATCTATAGGAAGTTTGGGTTGTCAATTATATTATTATGATATGCTAGCATTGTTTTGAAATCTGATAACCTGGGTCATTTAGATTTTTCAAATGGAAGTATTTGTTGTGACCATCCCAAATATATTTTCCATAATTTTATAATAAACAGTTCAAAAAAATAGACTAAATTAAGTATTATTAAGTACAGGTTCCTGTAAAATTGTCGTATTTAGTAAAGCGTGTTGCCAATGTATATCGAAGAATAAATATATTATTGGAATACTTTACAAAATTATTAGTATTAAAAAAAAATAAGACAATTATACACGAAACTAATAAAGAGTTTATTGTTTCAAGCCGATGCTTGTTGTCAAATGCTTGTTGTCAAATTTCTGGAATTTTGGTTTGCGGTAAGAGGCAAAGATGTCCCTATTGTCATAACACCAGCAGCATTTCCGTTAGTGGAAGACATTTATGAATTGTGATTTTACTGTCCTATTCAGTCTGGGATTTGGCTCTTAAGCTCTCGGTCGGAGAACATATGCCTTGCACTGATGAGGCTCAAATACGCTGAAACTGAACTGTGTTATGTTGTCCCTTATTGCAAACCAGAATAGTGTGGATCATACCGACCCCGTTTGACTGAGAAGTGTAATTCAATGTCTGCCGATACCTATAGTCCGAGTAGTAGTTGTTTCTTCTTAGTTGGACGGTCAATTTTGTTGGAAAATATAATTTTGTTAAGCGTTAGAATAATATATTTATTCTTCGATATCTATATTATCCTCTACTTTACCTCAAAACTTGCTTAGCCTGAGAGTTTGAAAAAAAAAGTTTCTTTCGCATATATTACAGGAAAAATATAAAAATTGTGGTAAAATTTTTATAAGCATGGTAAAATGGTAAATAACATATTATGTATGTATATAAACAACTTTCTTCACGTATCTACGTTAAACTCGCACAGTTTTTTTATTACAGCTCTAGCAATTTCAATTTTACATTTATTTTGAAAAAGTATAGTGAAGCTGCGTGTAATCAGTATACGTATGATTAGAAGTTCTAGTTGAATGAACTGGAGCCGCCTCTGGCGAAATTACGGACAAAAAGATCCCTTGTAGGGCGTTCTAGTTAACCAACAAATTCCTCTATTTTGAAATTGGAACCAATTCAGGTGTGAGACGTGATGCTGCAAACAGCCGAGGACTATGTTTGATCGACCGTCTGTGAAATTATCGTTGGGTTTTGTGCAGCTCTTCCGATTTACCAATCGATTTTGAATCAAAAGAATATTTTAACATTGGAATGCAGGTTATTTGACGTATTATTTAGATTTTATCAACATTGACAAAAAACATTAAATACAAACATGACATATTCAACTCGTCAGTGACAGTGAATAGGGAACTTAGGGCCATTCGCACCGATTATCCTAAAAAGTCATACTTAGCTAAGTGACACTTATAATTTAAGTGGAACTTCGTTCGCGCCGTACCTCCCTTAACTAAATGGGAGGTTCCATTTGACAACGCCGCAATTCTTAAAATCTTTTTTTGAAAAAGAAGATCTTGTCAGGAATTAACCAATTAACAGTAGTCGTTTGATCCAGTTTGATCTATATGCGTTTAATATTATTTGGTGCCATCTTTGTTTTTGACATTTTGATAAGTATTTTTTCTTCTGAGTCATTTTAGTAGTTTAAATATGAGCGGAAAAAAACGATCTTGTGGAATAAATTTCACAACACGTGAAAAATCATTATTATTAGATATTATTAGCAAGTATAAAAATGTCATAGAAAATAAACAATTTCAATTTCTCCAAGAAAATTGAGAACAGTTTCCTTCGTCATTCTAATCTAAGAAAAAACGTCTTAGGATCGAATGTATTAAAATAATCGTTCCTTATATATAACTGTCTGGGTATGCCGTATCCAACTATATCAATTATCTCTAAATCGTCATCATCTACTAACATTTCCATTTCGATAAGACAAATTACAAATACAAAGATCTACCATCT
>CAJUYG010000297.1:537415-563191 GCA_910591675.1 Galerucella calmariensis
TTTGAGTGACACTTAACGTTTAAGTGTAACCGGTGCGAATGGCCCTAAGTGTAACCGGTGCGAATGGCCCTTAAATGATAAAAATGTGCTATAAGACTTTAGTATAGGTATTAATGAGATGGTCACTACTTCAAGCGGGTGAGCGCGCTGGTATTACTTGTAACCGTTGAGTGAAAAATTAATAAGAGACGCGGATCCCATGCTAGAGAATGTTCATGATCCCCCACTATTATTGGTCGCGTTCATCACAACGTAGCGCTACCGAAGCGATCATCAATTTCCTGCTGAACGCGTGTTTTGTTAACTGATCACATTGAGCGATGTGGTATCAGTCGCCATTTTTTCAATCAGAATTAAAATACGCTACACGCTACCGATTGATGATACATTAACTGTCATTTAAGACATATGTTGGAAACATATTATAAATATCTTTGTTTGGAAATATTTTAGTTTATATTTTAGTGAAAATTAGTGAACAGCTGGAGATGTCTTATTATTTCATTAATAAATTGTATAGTTTGTCAGGAAATTCAACTCTTCATAGTATGCTTCAAAGTGGGGAGTTCAATTTATTGTAACTAAATCCCATTTTTTAATGGTTAGAAGTAATACCTATTTCATAATTAAAATTAAGTTGTTGATGTTGTATTCATTGACATTTGACATATCATGTCGATGGTTTTATTAGCACGTTCAGCAGAATAACGAACTGATGGATCACTCTAAAATCGCTACCTGATCAACTTTGTTGGGATGAACGCGACCATTGTAAAACTCAGTTGCCGTAATGATGCGCCTCTAGCGCGAGAAACGAAAACTAGCCACTTTGGTCATCGCGTTCACAGCACACACCCTGCTGTGCTGTGATCGCGTTGATAGGAAACAAACGGTTTGAGATTAGACCTATTTAAAATATTCAGAAAACAATCTTCTACTGGTGGCGTCTTTTTTGTATGGATGCGGACAAAAGTAAAATATGAATTGTAGGTACTGATCTTTGAAATTCTTTATTTTTGTTTTGTAAAATTTTTATAAATTTGCACAAATTATATAGATATAGGTACAATAGTTTTATATGCATTCTATTGCAAATTTTTAATTAGTTTCAACAAAAAATAAATAACTTCCTCACTATACATTTACATTAGATAAGCTACCATGTAAAAAGGAAAATTTTGTTCAATTCAGATATACAGGGTATTCCAGAAAAGTGATATGTTTCCAATCTGACTACAGTTTTTTTGAAACATCACCGAGACATTTAAAAAAAGAACCAAAATGAAATTGAAAATATTGCAGAGAGTGTACAATGTAACATTTTCTGGCAGTGAGTAAACGAACTTTTTTAAAAATCATAATTTAGCACGGATTTCTTAGTAGCAGAAATTTTCCAAAAATGTTTATCATAAAATTTTATAATGCTTGTTGAAAGTATCACAAGCTTTTCAGGAGTTATTTAAAAGATCTTTTTAAAACCTACAAGCTGAATTTTGAAGCCTTGCATAACGTTTTTGGGATAACCATAAAAATTATTATTAAAACTTTTATAAGAGTAACAAATACCAGAACTGCTTTAGGAGTATGATAAAGCTGAACAATAAGACTAAATTTATAAATTATAAATCTGTTTGCTCTTAAAAGTTTTTAAAAAATTGAAATTCATGGACGGTGGTTGAACTATGTAAGTTATTATTGGGAGATGGGGGAAATTTTTTAGACGTTATAATATTATTGAAGAAAAAAGATGGAATTATTCCAAGATTCGTTACTTTATAGTTACTTTTGCTACCAAGTAGATAGATAGTTTTATTGACGTCCATACATAAAGTGCACACAATTTCACATTGAATAATAAGATATAAAATTGGCAAGCCATGTATAATAACTTCAAAAAAACATTAATCATATGAGTTGATTTTGTTACAGCATATCAAAAATATACAGTGTGGAAACCACTTATGGAATAAAATTCTTTATGTCATTATTTAAGAAAATTATAAAAAATGCCGAGACACATCAACTTTTGAATTGAGTTGTGCGTTATGTAAACATAAATGTAAATGAACAGGGTGATTCACGCAAGTATACCATAGTCGGTGTTGTTTTTTTTTAATGAAACACCCTGTATATTTGCATATTTTTGAAATCCTCTTAATGAACCGATTCCAACAAACTAAATAATGTATGGTCAATTATGAATTATACAGGGTGAAATTTTTATTTTCACAGTTATTAAATACATACATAAAATACCTGATGTATTTGATTTTAATACATTAAAATAAATGCTCAAAATGTTCTCCACCTAGTTGTGACAATAGCACAGTCTCCTATAGAACTCCTCCTTAACTTTGTTTAAAGTTTGAGGTGAAATATTCCGTATTTCTGTAGTTAGTCTTTGAGGTCTACAATGCTAGTTGGTTGTGTTGCATATACTTTGTTCTTGAGATAACCCCACAGAAAAAAATCTAACGGCGTAAGGTCTGGCCGAGGGTCTGGCGATCTAGCTGGCCACTCAATAGTACCTTTTCGTCCGATCCATTTATTGGGGAAGATTTCATCTAAATAAGTTCTTACCATTAAAGCATAATGGAATGTTGCCCCGTCTTGCTGGAACCAAACATTTTCATTCGGTAAGTTAGGATCTATTGCGTTGGGATATAAGTTTGCCAACGCAGGAATAACTTCATTTCTAAGCATATTTAACTGTCGAATTCCCATCTATAAATATAGGACCAATAATATGGTCGCCTATGATACCGGTCCAAACGTTCACCTTTTGAGGGTACTGAGTATGTGTTTCACGCATCCAATTAGGATTCTGCTGACCAATATTTACAATTCTGTCGGTTTACCTCTCCATTCAATGAGAATGTTGATTCGTCAGAAAAAAGAATGGTACCAAGAGCTATCTCATTTCTGTTCAGCTTATTCATCAATCTTTCGCAGAAATCCATTCTACGATCTGGATCGTCTTCTGTTAACTCCTGCACAAAAGTTAATTTGTAGGGATGAAGTTTTTCTTAATGAAGACATCTTAGAACAGTTGTACGACTAACATTATTTTCACGGGCAATTTGACGTGTACTTGAAGTTGGATTCTCTTCGACACTTAATGGTTTGACATGTCCAAGTTCTCTGAATTGTGCATGAATTTTAGACACAGTACTTTGTGAAATATTAGGCAATTCGGGATACCTGTGATTAAATAAGTTTGCCACTTCAACTTGACTTCTGCAGTTATCCCCAATCATCATTAAAATCTCAATTCGGTGAGTCTCAGTTAAATATTTCATTGTTATGTCGACAAGGAAAGAGTGTTTGACAAAGATTTTACTTTTTCAGTATAAACTGTCAACACATCAACAACTGACAGAATAGAAAACAATCCACATTATTTACCGATTTTGTCTATTGGCGTTTTTAGGCAATTTTTAGGTATTCATGATAAAATTCATGGGCGTAGCAGGTTTTGTTTAATATACAAATACGTCTAATAATTAGTTAGTTTAGATTTTTGATAAATCCATATTCAGCTAATTTAAAAAAGTACCAATATTTCAAGTGTAATAAATTATTAATTTTAAAATTTCACCCTGTATAATTCATAATTGACCATACATTATTCAGTTTGTTGAAATCGGTTCATTAAGAGGATTTCAAAAATATGCAAATATACAGGGTGTTTCATTAAAAAAAACAACACCGGCTATGGTATACTTGCGTGAATCACCCTGTACATTTACATTTATGTTGTTTATGTTTACATAACGCACAACTCAATTCAAAAGATTACGTGTCTCGGCATTTTTTATAATTTTCTAAAATAATGACAGAAAGAATTTTATTCCATAAGTGGTTTCCATACTGTATATAAGAAATATGTAATACACAAACTTAAAAAACATGTTACTAAATTAACAAATCAATTAACTTGATAAATAAAACTAACGAACAAAACTAATGAACTCATCGATACTGTAAAAGCAATTAGTTAGTAGTGAAAAAAAACCTGTACAAACGAATGCAATCACCGCGTCACATATTCGTTACTTTCCGAAATCGCTATGTTACCCTATCTCTGTTAATTTTTGAGTAACGCGTTACAGTTGCTGTAGCTGTAGGGGAGCTAGTGACAAAAATGAGTTGAATTAGGCCTACTTGCTTTTATAAAAAATTGATGGTAAAAAAGTTATAGCATGTCAAAGTAGAAATTTAAATAACGTTTCACTCTTTCTCTACACTATGAGTCAATATTTTTATGTATATTTCACTCATACATGTTGTATCAATGCAACGAATGCTAAATTATTAAATGAAAATACAAAAATTACAGTGGAAATTCCACGTTGTCGTGACAACCGTTGTCAGACAACGTTAAAATGTGAAAAACGTGAAAAGTCAAAGACGAGTTTCTTAGAGGTCATGGTTTGGAGATATAACACAACGGGAAATTGACAAAAATGTCATTGAAAGTTTACCCAAAACACCGAAGAGTAGTAATGTGTATGGAGACAATAATATGAATATTATTTTACGACGAAAAAAAGAGAAAATTCTATTGAGAGACTCCAGTATCCGAGCTTGCGTTCAATTTGAAAAATTGGGCTTTTAATGAGGAAGCAAAATGGCGAGGAATATAAAGAGCATACAGTAAAAGTCCTTTGGAATGTTACTGCAAAATTATTAATGGGAAAGTAATTTCATAAAAAATATGGAATTAAAATAAAGATGGATGGAATTAAATTAAAGATGCTGGAAATGCAAGAAATGCCAAAAGAAGGACTTTACAAAGCATGGAAGACAAACGTAAAGAATCTGCAACTTTTTTGACTAACAATGAACTAAAACAGCTTGTAATGAACAAAAGCCAGAAGGTCTATAGGAAAAAACTTTTTCATACTACATAATAACATAATAAGCCTCCTCATATGGCAAACGGAAGCAGTTCCATGCCAATGTCGTCGCAAAATCAACATGTTGTTAACAATTATCATAACTGCAATTCTCACTATTCAATAAATAAATAATTTGATTTTTTTGAGATTTTTAATTTAGGGACGTCACATTACCTATCTGGATATATTGGAGATATACAGTAATTTGTATTTTTAAATGAGAAATTTTCTCACTTATACCACCTGTGTTCAAAAATTAACCGGAATATTCCCCTCTCATGTATTAAAATCCCTTATGAGGATGTCCGAGGAATCCGAAAATTTCTGTCTAGCTATCGAAAATTTCCTTGTAGTTCCGTAACTACAGTAACGAGTGTTAAAATTGCGCACTTGTCATTTTGACAAAGGCCAAATTTTAAATTTCGTTGAAATGTCGCGATTTGTACAAGATTCTTTGAGTTCTATTCAATAGAAAGTGACTGAAAGTAAAGCCAAAAATACAATTCAAATTTCAATCTAACGTACTATTTTTTTCTCTTATTCTTTTGGGAATCAAACCACAATAATGTTTTTTATTTTTTATTTCGACGTTTCGGTAGCGTTCTAGCTACCGTTGTCAAGATTAACTAGTAATAAAATTAATGAAATAATTTTTGGTCCCTATCTGACACAACGTACTTTTATTTCTTCTACTTGAAAATTACACACTCGTGCATCAAAATGAACCTGATAATTTTTCATTCAAGCATGTTGTAAGATGTTTTGTTAAAAGAGAGACATCCTCCTTCTAGGCCAAGCAGCGGAGCATTTTGACAAAAATCCTAGTAAAAAACGAATGATGCCATCATATAAAAAACATTGCGTAGTATCATTTTGATATGTTTTGTACACGCAAATGTTGTGCGCGGGGAGAGCAAACGCCAAGCGACGGTTACTTTGATCACGATTGTAATTTCAATTTTTTCATACGATAATGTTCAGCGTGTATGGATGCGTGGTCGATTGTCCGCTTTTAAATTTTAAAGCGGTTTTGAAAAGTATCGACGTAGAGCAACAAAACGTATATTTTCGATTTCTATTAAAATAATGTGAAGTCGGCCAAAAACGCCCGAGATTACCGCTAAAAAAACCGAGCGCTGAAAGTAACGGAGTAGAGGGGTAGCGAGTATTAAGTAGAGGCATACGGCATACTCCGCATACTATATAGACTATAGACATACAACATACAAGCGCGCTGGCACTCGGCGTAATCGTTCATTTTAAGCGGTGCTTTTGACCAACAACAACAACGCATCCAGACACTTTGAAAATGGACTAAGTTTGACAGTTGTCGCGGAAATTTGAAGAGTCAAACTGCCTTCGCACTGCCGTTATAATTTACAAACTAAACTGAACCATCAACTAATAGTTGAAACAGAAAAGGAACAATAAATATATGCAACTTCAAAAAAGGAGAAGTTATACCAATATTCAACTAACCCTTTCTAGTATATACTTCAGCATTCAGCATACAAAATTAGTCGTAGTTATTCCAAAATACCATCATACAGTCGACATAAACAGAGTAGAATCATATCTTCTGTATATTTCTTGTAGTATAGGTATTCATAATTTGTTTTGTTGAAATAAATAACATAACAAAGATTGAGATTTGATTTCCCAAAATAAATGAAAAAAATATTATAGTGGAATAACAACATATTTTGTTTGAAAGTCAACATCTCGGTGTTCAGAACTTGTTTACCTGTGAGGAGATTATTTTGAACACCACTTTTGCATTCTCTTTTGCACACTCCACAGCGAATCACCCTAAATACAATCTAAATATTCGTTTAGATTCTAAACGAATAATCAATAGTTCCTTAGTTGAATCGTACCAAATTGTTTTGGGAAATTAACATATTTTGAGCCTCAAATAATGATACAACAAAGAAAACGTCTGGCAACCAACAAGAACATTTGATATTGTTATAATTATTTGAAAATAAAAATCTTCCTAAGGTTTTAATTTTTTTGTGGATTCTTAAAAATCCTTCAATACTTATTATATGATTTAGAAAAGATTAATAAAAAGGCGGTTTATTCAATATTGAGCAGTAGGTATAAAAAACTTCATTTTTATATAGATATACCGTTGGATATACCTATATATTTATTTAACAATTTCCACCGCTGATCTGATAAAAAAATCCATCGCCTTCAGCCTTCAGTGTCAAAAGATTATTCAATCATTTAGTGAAGTCGAATGAATATTGAAGTTGAAATACTAGTTTGAAGATTGGTTCTTAGAGAGGTTCAATACCAGTTATTTTGTAGTTTTGAATGAATTAAAACAATGTGGGCAGGTCTGTCTATTTGATGAATTGTTAAAAATAACATTAAAGAGTAACTCCCTTTGAAATTCGATACTATTGACATTGCGGTTAGTTTAATGGCGTTTCATTTAAATATTACACATGAACTATGTATACCAGAAAAATAGTCCAGTAAACAAGAGATTTTCACTCTTTTTTCCGCAACGGTAGTATTACCAACGTAAAATTCGGTTAGGTTAGGTTCGAAAATAACACAAAAACGAAAACTATAGGTATTTTTTCGCGAGATCCCGTTGATGTGAAGTCGGTTACAGAGCGGTTATACCCCCACCAAAGAAATTTGAAAGGTTGTTATCGTTCATGATCTCTCGCGAAAATAAACCGGTTAACCGGATAGATTTAACTTCACAACAATAGCCTAGTTTACACCCATAAACGTTTAGTACGGTCCGATAGGACTAAGTGGGTGGGGATAGTACGGTAGCACCAATGCTTGGTTCTAGTTCGTTTACACCGTTTTGCATCGCGCGAACTAAATGTGTGAGCCTGCAGTTCGTCAAATGTCAAAGCTGTCAAATTAAATTTCATAACATAACCAAAAAATCAAATCCTCATAACATAACAAACAAAAATTGAAAATTAACAAACAACAACAAAATTGAAAATTCAGGAAATGCTTTACTCTTTTACTCTTTTTTGCAAAATGAATATAATTTAATACTGGTAAGTCTTGAGTCTTGTTCCGGTTGAGCTTACACCAATTGACCTCGAACCAAATCCGGACCAAATTTAGTTCGGTACCTCTGCTGGCGCGTACCGAACCAAGAGCGGACCAGCTTAGTCCGCAAGCGTTTACACCGTTCGAACTAAATATTTGGTTCTGATATAGTACGAATTTGGTGCTTGGTCCGCGTACCAAGTTGTCGGTGTGAACTAGGCTAATAATAAATAAACATAACCTCAATAGAAAGTGACGAGTTACAAATTGTTTCTATCGTTTGAAAAATGTTTTCTTTAGTTTTTACTATAATTGACGATTTTTTTGATACTAGCCTTCCCGTAGTTATGTCATCACAAGTAACGTTGCGTAGTTCAGTCAGGCTACGAGTTTCGGATGATTATTTTCACCCTAGGGTGAATCATATGGATTGGTTAGACAAATATAATGAAACGGTGTTTTTTCAGCTTTTTAGAATGAAAATAAACACTTTTTCGCAGTTGCTATCATAGCTGTTATGTTGCACAATGATCAACATTTTTTATTAATGTTTTATTAATTTTCAAATGTCACTCCTGTCAATTAAATTTCTATAACCGCCAGTAACCATACTTCTAGATGCGGGAACTAAAAGAGATCCCGTTTTATAACTTATTGCGTCACAAATTACGTCATTAACATACTCCCCTATTACCGTTCTATCGCAAAAATGCAGTGGGAACTGAATAACAGTTCCCGTTATATCAACGGGATCTCGCGAAAAAATACCTTATATTGAGCTAATAGGGCATGTCCACAACAGTTGACAGTTGACAATACCCCTGTGGTAATACAATAAACAATGAACACGATCAATAATTATCAAACAACAAACAACTATTAACCTATATTATATATTAATAAATATGCAAGCTCAACAATTAAAATAACTTTAAAGGTACACTTAAGCAAAACCAACTAAACTCAAACACGATCTATCATTATAAATCAGCACAACCTTACTATTAAGTACCACGTTTTTATTGTTTTACCACAGGACTGTTGTCAAAATAGTTTGTGACGTCACGTGGACATGACCTATACATGCCTAGCGTTGCCAGCCATCCTGATGAAACCGTAGCATTAGGATTTTGGATTGCATGTCTGGGCAATTAAACAGTGTCGCGTAGCGGAGGACAGTAATCATTCGAGGGAGGAAAAGGCATTTTACTCCCATGTTATACATATGATTGTTCCACCTCTCTCAAATTCGCTTGAATCTTACATTTTTTAAATATTATTTTATATTTTGTTGATGTATTATAGAGTACCCAACCACAGAGTACATATGGTGTACTCTGTGACCTAACTAACTTTGAAACTGTCATTGAACCATAGCATGCTATATAATATTTCTGTCCTAAATTCGAAAACCGGATGTATCTATGAATTGAAGTCAAATTGTTAATGTAAAAATCGTTAAATTAAAATAACAATTTACTGATTTCTACCATTTTGCAAAATACAGGGTGCTCTATAAATAAACGGTAAAATTTATACTTATACAATAGTATATAGTATAGGTTGTCAATGCCGTATAAGTTATTGATGACGTACCATGACGTCACTTTTACTTTTCCTCCCTAGGGAGTAAAAGTACTTTTCCGCCCTAGGGAGGAAAAGTACGACTTTGTTCCCTACAATAAGGCCAGGTTCCCTATAATGAGGCCAGGAAATGCATACTTTGGATATAGGTAGGCGGAAAAATCAGTTTCATTGCTCAACTTAACTTAGGAAGCGCCCTTTTCGTTTTAGCTGATTTCTCCCTAGGCTCTTACCCCGTAGTCTGACTGACACGTACACTGTCTGTTTTCGCTCCTCATCTAACCCATAGATTATGAACGCACTTCTTATGTCATCAGTCAATTTTGGTTGAGCGCGAATTTTAAATTAATGGCATTTTTATTCAAATAATATTATCTTGTTAGGTAATTTCAAGCAGAAATTTAAGTAAACATTCTCCTGGGTATATAAAATTATGTTGCACAAGTTTTTGTTAAACTACTACCCCTGATGTAATTGTAAGTAGAATCAAATATAATTAAAAATTCCACAACACTATATTATATTTATTTTGGTTCTTGACCGATTTCCCGAACATAATAAAGAATACTATACTTTGTCCACGACCCTTGATTCCTTTATTAAATAAAAGTCAACTAACCTCCAGTTCATGAAGTTGCAATATGTATATTTTCGATTTTTCTGGCAGCAGTCCTATAGTCGTTAATTTCGCCGCTTTTTTTATTCCAGTTTGTGTAGAAGAACGTTCATTTCCACTATCCGAATTCAATGAATTCATCGTTGCAGTAATATAGCACAAAACAGTCTAACATAGGTTGGACTGTTTTGTGGTAATATAGCAAGTTCGTAACAATTTGGTATTACTAACGTCAAAATTAAATAATTTGTCATATATAGAGATGGGCGATACTGTGTAAAGTATCAATACAACGTACCGTTATAAATATATTGTTTTGAAATACTTAATATTAGAAAATATCGTTATGAAAAGTATCAATACTAAAGATTTCGATATTTTATCGATACGATATATTTCAGAAAGAAATTTCCTGAACAAAATACACAGATTTAAAAGTTTATTTCATATTGTACCCCCATCTCTAGTCGTGAATTATGAACCATAATACACTCCAGTGTATTATGAACCATAATTCACTCTAGTAGATATATGGGTACCATATACCTTTTGTTAGGAGGTAAAATATCGACTTATTATTAGGTGGTCGTGGACAAATAAATAAATATAATATAGTATAGTATTGTGGAATTTTTAATTATATGTGATTACACTTACTTATTTAAATGCAGTTCCACATTGTAAGGGTTGAAACAATTGAATTGTTACTATCCCTGTATTCTCAAAACATTTGAATTTGTCTATTATTGACCTAGGTTTACAATAGAAAAAATTATCAACCACTGATAAAGTGATTCAATTTCTCAGTTGGCTAAAAAAGACAAAAATTGTCAATTTCATTATACTGGTAAACACAATCACATGTAGATTCTACCAATAAGATTTAAATTTTATTCAGACCTATTTGTTCTTATAAGCATCACGTCATTATTTCGACATAATTATACAGATGATTATGATTATACACATGATCATATCTCGTTTCTGTCAAGAAAAGATAATGCTACTGTGAAATTCAGACAAGAAGTACAAAAATCATAAACTTCTTCGGGTTATGGGAGCCTCGAAGTTTGTTTTATGGAGTCAAATAATGAGAATGGGTCTAGTCAGGGATGTGTTGCGGAGTTACAAACAATATATCTGAAGATATGAGGATCGCAGTTGAAAGATATCTAGCCCATTGATTAGATAGGACCTAAAAGCTTAAGTTGTATTTGCATTTAAAAGCAATCTAAGTGCCTACTTGAAAATTTTTGATGGGATATTTTATTAATAAAAACCAAATATGTGTTTTTTCTTGGACATTCCATCACTATATTAAATAAATAGACGATAAAATTAAGTAATTAAAACATGATAAGTCGTTTCTCAACAGATGATAATGCAAGTTCGTGATGAAAGATGACCTGCCTCACAGTGAGATAGGTCTGTAAAAATGACTAAACCATGTCTTGAAAGCCAGACAGTGGTTTTATTCATCTTGACTTCCGATAAGAATCACGTTAGTCTCACAAGAATTAGTATTACATTAATCTAACATGACAGGACATGTTTAAAAGTGACGGATGAAGTTTTTGCACTGTTGAGTAGTTACTCGATAGGTGGTCATTGAACATGAGTAGATATACTAAGCCGTTTCTAGACCGGAAGTGGACTGCGCATGTGCAAGAGTCACGTGTCGCAGACTGCGCATGTGTCACGTGTCATCTGTCAAACGTCACATGTCACGTCAAACGTCACATGTCATCTGTCAAACGTCACATGTCACGTCAACACGTGTCACGTCAAACGTCACGTGTCACACGTCACATATCATCTGTCAAACGTCACATGTCACTTCAACACGTGTCACGTCAAACGTCACGTGTCACATCGCGCCGCCATTTTTAATCCCTAATTATTTTGTGCCGCAACAGTCCGCCATTTTTAATCTATAATTTTAAATTATTAAATTGAAAAAATTTTGTTTTCTCCTGGGATCGAACCCGGGTCCTTCGCATTCATAGCTATACGCCTAACCCACTCAGCCATGGAACTCTCCGAATAGTAGATTCGAAAAAAGGTAGTGTTGCTGCGAAGGAGTGTATGCTGTAATAAGTGTGACAAAGAAGGTAGGAGTTGGACAGAGAAAGTATTCGCACCGAAAGATCCGTAAAATGTGACGTAATCGAGAAAGATCCGTTAGGATGATAAGACAGCGCGCGCACCGTACGCTTCTTACTGTAAAATGTGACGTAGTCGAGAAAGATCCGTTTGGATGATAAGGCGGCGCGCCTTTGGTTCCTACCGGGGGACTTAAAAGTAACTTATGTTGAAACATTATGAAATAACGAATACCGAGGGGGCTTTACATGCTATATTTGAACTGAAATATGCGTGACACGTCAAACGCAACGTGTTGAGTCTTTGGGAGGTTTTTTGAAAAAACATATATATATGTTGTTGATAATGTGTTTGGGATTAGTTTTTTAAAGATAACAGAAGGGTGAAGATCATGTTAATAATTATATTAGCGGCAGCGCTCTGCCCAGCGCTATGTGTTATCGACCAACAGTACGCTATGAAGTATTTACAACGTTTCGGGTACACAAATGAAAATGATTTGACTAAACTTGGGGATTATTTGTTGAGTTTTCAAGAAAGATATAATATCCCTGCAACGGGAGAATTAGATGAAAAAACAATTCAACTTCTAAATAGACCAAGATGTAATGTAAGTGAAGCAGCTTCCGACGATGATCATTCTTTTAGAGTTAAATCAAAATGGTCAAAATTTGATTTGAAATGGTATTTCCCTCAGGCAACTCGGGCAAATCCAGAATATCTTGAAGTAACCAAAAAGGCTTTTGAAGTGTGGAGTAACAGTTCAAAGTTTAAATTTGAATTAATACACAAAACACTACCTTATGCTCCCGATATAACTATTACAGTTGTACGGGGAAAGCACTATTTTCGAGCAGATTGCCAAGGTAGAGATGAGTGCTCCAGTACATTTGATGGTCCCGGAAAGGTGTTGGCACATGCTTATTTCCCAAAAGGCAACAGTTGTGTAGAGCTTCATATTGATGGTGATGAGAAGTGGGATTTAAGTTTGGATGGATCAACTTCAGAAGATCAGACTAGTCTACTTATGGTATTAATTCATGAAATTGGGCATATCCTAGGAATTGCTCACAGTGATATTGAGTCAGCAATAATGTATCCATGGTATCAATTCAACATTGCTCCTAAATTGGATGAGGATGATAAAATGGCCCTTGAAGCTCTTTATGGACCAATCAATAAATATAATCCTTTCAAACCCACATCTCGTCCACCACCGACTACAAAGACACTTGATCATAGACATCAACCAAATGAACCGGATAAAAATTTATGCGATATAACACCGGAGTATATGTTCATTGCCATGGCTGGTGAATTTGAAAATTACCATTTATATATTATTAATGGAAATTCCCTATGGAAAATTGATTTGAACTCGAAACTTATTCCCTCGCAACCAGAAATACTCGATGATTATTTACCTGAAGAAGTGGGCCCCGTAATTCAAATTTTTCAAAGTTCTTCAAATAATTTAATAGCAATCAATGACCGTAAATACTATGTAGCAGATTTTCCCGCTCTACAAATACTTGAGGAAAATAATTTAATTATACCTAAAAATTCCCAAATAAACACAATGTTTCAAAGCAATCATGGGAAAATATATGTATTTTATAATAACAGTAATTATATTGAATTTGACAAGAGCTTCAAAACTGTCCAGAATAGAGGACAAATAAAAGATATTTTCCCTGGACTACCCACAGATGTTACGGGAGCATTCCAGTACATTGACGGACACATGTACTTTTTCAAAAACACCACATACTACAAATATAATGAGTTTACCAAAAAACTTGTTGCGGCCGGACCCTTTAATTGGAACATATTTGATATCCCATGTCCTAATGGGGACCTTTTAAATCATCTCAAGACTTTATTAACAAAAATAATTTCTTTTTATCAATAATATTTTTAAAATAAACTTTTGCAAATAATTAAATTGTTTTTCTGAAATTCCTACGAACGTTACATTAAAATGTATCGAATAGTAGAACCGGATGAAGCCTCGGTTTGATAATATAATAATTCCAGGAAGTAGCAAAAACTGATAACAAGTTTGTAGCACCACAATACCAAAATACGGGAAGTCACCTTATCGTGAGGTTGCCCACAATCGCAATTATAAAACTATGTTAGCAAAATACGGGAAGTCACCTTATCGTGAGGTTAGCTAAAATCACAAAAATAAAACCAAATCGGAATTTACGTTTAAACAGCGAATGTTCTAGAACAAAAACACTAACGTCACATACTGATAACCGACGATCTCATAGGCGGGAGGTGATTGTTTAAATAAGGTGAAAGCAGCACACGCAGTACACAGTCGAACAGAAGTAGCAGCAGCAACACAATCAAAAAGTAGCAGCAGCAGCAACACAATCAAAAAGGTAAGTTTTTTCTTATACTGCAATATTTTTTCAAAGCAAATTGTTTTTTCTTATACTACAATCTTTTCCAAAGCAAATTGCTTTTTCTCTTACTACAATCTTTTTCAAAGCAAATTGTCATCGATTGCTTATTATTATTTTCAGATGGATTTGAAAAAATTAAATGAAGTTTCTGTAATTGCAGAAAGGAAACCGATCATTAAATTGAAGGACCTCCAAATTAATGTGCCTGAGAAAATTCTGGCAGCAAAGCTTACCAAAGGACGCTTTGGAGACTCCATTCTTTTGGAATTAAATGATAAAGTTACATTCCTGCCAATTCGAGTGACGGAAAAATACCTGGAAGCAATCCCATATTTGTTGGATGGGAAATATTCCATAGTTCTGAAAGGATTGGTGGACATTGGGAAGCTCAACCCCTTGATATCATTCGAGATCATTGAAAACTAGGAGATACAAGAAAAAGAGAGAGAGGGTGAGTGAATTTTTCAATTTTCAAAGCCATGTCAAGCATAATTGAACAGTCTGATGATTTGCTGGTAGCTATTAGAAAAGTACATAAAATTGTTTTTGATAAATTCACTGTAAGAGATGCAGAACTGTGGTTAAAACGGTTGAATAAATACATTAAGGCTTGCAGTAGGCGTATAAAAGACGTTAGTTTATGCGTCGGAACTAGACGAAAACTGCAAGCAAATATTGGCCATTTCAAACATTTTCGCAAAGTAATTTTGAATAGACACATAGGGTTAGGTTTAAATTCTAGACTACGTAGTAGGGTTAAATGGGAAAATATTGCATCGAGTTTTACTAGCAGAATTAAAACGGGAATCATTGTAAATTTATATCATAAGGACTTAGGAAAATTTTTGGATGACGCATATGTCATTTTCAAAGAAAAAATTGTATCATGTCTAACTTCATTCAAGTTTATGAAAGTAAATACTGCTTTTTGTGGGGAATTTATCAAAAAGTCTGGGGATGTGGAAACATTAGATTTATATTATTTTACCACCAAAAATGTTGTCATAGATCAGTCTACCGATTTACATAGTTGGTTTGATGATAATGTTAAAGATAAAATTTTCACAAAATTATCTAATTTTCAAGAAAGAGATTCTGGGGCTGCTTTATGCCGAGTGATCTCATTGGAGGTTAATGTAAATAAACTGCAAATGGGTAATGGCTCATCCTTTATCAGATTACCTAAGGAAATCCAGATGAAGCGTGCTTGTATAAATGTGGAAAACTATGACCAGAATTGTTTCTATTGGGCTATTGTTAGCTGTTTATATCCCTCTGAATTGCACTCTAACCGAACCAAGTCATATCCTCATTTTAGCACAGTTTTGCAAACCGAAAACTTGGAAGCTCCAATATCATTACAAAATATTTCTAGATTTGAAAAAGCGAATGATATTTCAGTTAACGTATATGCATTAGAAATGAATTTAGTTAAAGAAAAAACAACTTACGTAGTAGCACCAGCTAGACTTACCGCAAATAAACGTGAAAAACATGTAAATTTGCTGCTTATTCAAAATAAATACTATCCGAGATTGAACGATTATGAGGCTCCGCCTGCAGATGATGACGATAAATCTGAAATCAGATTTCATTATGTTTGGATCAAAGACATGTCTCGACTACTTAATTATCAACTTACCAAAAATAGCCATAAAAAATTCATTTGCGACCGCTGTTTAAATTATTATACAAGCTCAGATAAATTAGCTGAGCATGAAGAACTTTGTTCTGATTTGAATAAATGTAAAATGTCTCCACCTAAATATGAGCACGTTCAATTTAGGAATTTTACATATAAACAAACTACGCCATTTATAATTTATGCTGATTTTGAATGTCAATTGGAAAATGTTGCTACAAATATAGCTCATAAAATAACAAAAACAACTAAATATCAAAAACATGTGCCATATAGTGCAGGCTACTACGTGAAGTGTTCATATGATAATAGTCTTTCTTATTTTAAAAGCCACCGAGGATCGGACTGTATGGATTGGTTTGCGAATGAAATGACTGATGTGTCTAGACTTGTAAATTCTAAAATAAAAACGATTATACCTATGACTGAGAAGCTTGATCTGCGTAAAGCACAAAGCTGTCATATATGTGAAAAAGACTTCGCTTGCAAAGACAAAATCGTTAGGGATCACGATCATTTCACAGGACAGTTTAGAGGATTTGCACATGAAGCATGCAACCTCAACTTTAAAAAATTGTTTGTTGTTCCTGTTGTATTCCATAACTTAAGCGGATATGACAGTAATTTCATGATTGTTGACCTCTGTAAACGAGGCCGTTTGAGCGTACTTCCCATTAATAAAGAAAAATATATTTCTTTTACCCTGTATTCCGATGAAAATGATATAAAATTACGATTTATTGATTCGTTCAGATTTATGGGAGCTTCACTCGATGAATTAGCATCAATTTTAGATATTAAAGAGAAAAAAAATTTGAAACAAGGGTTTCAGGGTGTAGATGATGAAGCTTTTAAATTACTATCTTGCAAAGGCGTTTTTTGCTATGATTATATTGATAGTTTAGCTAAATTAGAAGAAACTTGTTTACCACCAATTGATAAGTTTTACAATAAATTATGCGATGACGATATTGGTGAGGCAAAGTACAGTCATGCGCAAAAAGTGTGGCATACTTTTAATTGTAAAAATTTGGGTGAATATTCAGACATTTATTTAAAGACAGATATTTTGCTCCTTGCTGATGTTTTTGAACAATTCAGACAAAAGTGTCGAGATACATACCATTTAGATCCTGCATGGTACTATACTATGCCAGGGTATACATGGGATTGTATGCTTAAATTCACTGAATGCAAATTAGAATTACTCAAGGACATAGATATGATCATGTTTATCGAAAAAGGTATCAGAGGCGGAATATCTGTATGTAGCAACCGATTTTCGGAAGCTAACAATAAATACATGCATGACTATGATCCAACAAAGCCCTCGAAATATCTTATGTACTTGGATGTTAATAACCTGTATGGTTGGGCTATGAGTGAGCCCTTGCCCTACGAAGGCTTCAAATGGGTGGATACCAAGTTCAGCGTTGAACCATGTTCTGGGTACATGGATATTTTGTCGATTCCAGACGATTCGCCAGAAGGTTATATCTTCCAAGTTGACCTCGAATACCCACTCGAATTACATGATACTCACAAAGATCTACCATTTGCTGCTGAGCACCGCATTCCGTCAGGATCAAAATTACCAAAATTACTGACAACGCTTTATAACAAGGAAAAATATATTATGCATTATAGAAATTTGAAGCAGGCTCTAAATAATGGATTAAAATTAACCAAAATACATAAAGTGTTACAATTCAAACAGTCAACATGGCTGAAGTCTTACATCGAGCTTAATACTCGATTGCGGACTGCAGCTACGAACGACTTTGAAAAGAATCTTTTCAAATTGATGAATAATGCGGTGTTTGGTAAGACCATGGAGAACATCAGACGCCACAGATCTGTGAAATTGGTGAGACAATGGGAGGGACGTTATGGCGCCAAAAACTTGATTGCAAGTTTTCGGTTTCATAGCAGAACAATTTTAGATGAAAATCTGGTAGCTATTGAATTAACTAAAGCTGAAGTGACATTTAATAAACCTCTGTATATAGGAATGGCAATTCTAGACATTTCCAAGATATGCATGTATGATTTCCATTATAACTACATGCTACCAAAATTAGGTGTCAACAAGTGCAAGTTAATGTACATGGATACCGACAGTTTTGTCTACGAATTGCAGTGCGCAGATGCTTATGAGGAAGTGATAAAGGCTGATTTATCTAAATTTGATACTTCTGACTATGCCGAAAATAACTTATATAGCATGCCTCGAGTTAATAAAAAAATTATTGGTCTTTTAAAGGATGAGTCAAAGGGTCAAATTATGACTCATTTTGTTGGACTTAGGTCAAAAATGTATACCTACAAGTTGCAAATAAATGATAAAGACAGAGAAAATGAAAAACTCCGCCTAAAGCGAAAGCAACTCGGCAAAACAAGAATAAAAAATGATTTGAAAAATTTAGGTATAACAAAAAAGTCTAAAGGTGTAAAATCCAATGTAGTGAAAAATAAAATAACGTATGATGATTATGAAACATGTTTAAAAGATTTTAAAATACACTCATCAAGCCAACGATGTATTCGGGCCTATGCACATAAAGTTTTCAGTATAGAACAAACAAAAATTAGTCTAAGTCCGCATGACGATAAACGTCATTTAATGCCAGGTACATTTGATACGCTTCCTTGGGGACACTATAGCTTAAACTAATATTTTTTTTTTTTTTGTTATCGTAGATAATGAAGCAGCCTGTAAATTTGAAAGAGATATGCATAAAATCTGTTTGCGAAAATGTTGTTAATTTAGCCGAATTAATGGAGCTATCTCTATTACCGGAGATACTTATGAAATTAATCGTGAAAAAGTACCCATTCTACAGGTGGAGAGCGATAAATAAACAAGCGAAACTAGGACCATTTGCAGAGATACAATTCATCGGCTGTTCAAAATTTATAAGAACAGCGATGAGAAACACTCTTTTAAATGCGGATGAAACAAGTCACGATGTAAGAACAGCGATGAGAAACACTATTTTAAATGCGGATGAAACAAGTCACGAATTTGATGAATCCGAATATTGTGTTTGGACAAATTATTATAAAATAAAAAATTACAACCTTCGGGTTTGTAAGACATGTTTTTCGAATATAAAAAATTTCCACAATTCACAACAAAAGTCATTGTTTGCTATTTTCGATCATTTCCATGAACTATATGAAGATTACCTCATAATTACAGATGTGTTTCAATCCCAATTTTATTGGTGTCAGAGCTGTTTTAGCCATGTTTTGTGCGATATAAAGGATGTGGAGTCATGCGTGAGATCACTTCACTCGTATCCAAAAAGCACCAGGTTCATCGATTCTGAAGATAGCGAGACTGAAATCGATGAATTAATGTGAAGGTTGGCTTTGAAAATTACAAAAATTACTCTCCTCTCTCTTTTTGTGTATTGCTTAAATTTATATATGTATTGCTTTAAATTTATATATGTATTGCTTTAAATACTGATAAGCGGTCGGCGGGCTGTCTCGCTGAAGTTATATGTATTGCTTTAAATTTTGTTTAAAATAAGAGCTGATAAGCGGTCGGCGGGTTGTCTCGCTGAAGTTATATGTATTGCTTTCAATTTTGTTTAAAATAAAATATTATTTCAAATATGTTTTTAATTTCCCTGCTATCCACCTATTGAAGGAGTAAGGTTACATGGGAAACTCCTCAAGAAAAAATGATGGGTTTGATTTGTGTATTTTTGGTAAGTTCAAGAAAACACACATATCAATAATATAACTATTTATTTAAATCATTGATAACTTTAAGTTTATAAAAGTATACATATTCTCTGAGAGCGTTGTTTAACATATCGTTTGGAGTTATGGAACAAAATGCATGTAAAATTTGTAAAGGACTTTCAGAGGTGATAGTTTTACAGAAATCCAAAACATTATAATAATACTGACAAAAATTTAAATTTTCCAACATAGCTATACGTTGTATAATTAAATTATTCAATTTTAAAATTTGGGATACTTCTTCTTCATCCATGTAATACTCGACGTCATGTTTCCTCACAAAAATTACCTTACAGTCATCGTAATTTAATGGGGTAATGGTGCAGTAGTCTCCACATGGAATCGAATCAGGTTTGAACTCATCTACGGTCATCTGTTGCATCATTATTGAAATAAAGGTATGCCATTCGTGAATGCCAAAGGAAATTTTACCGAACTTGAGCTGCTGAGATAGAATTACAGCAGGCGTGAATGATCTAGCAGGACTTATTCCACATTTTACTTCATAACCAGAAATTGAATATTGTGTTGCAAGCAGGTACACATTTTCAGACTTTGCAGCAAACTCATAGTTTTTCAAAATTGTATCCAGCTCTGCAGTATAGTTATTATCACTACTACTACTGTCGTAACCACTACTGACACCTTGATAACTCATGTTGCTAACTGAGTTTGAGATCTGAAACGACTCCAATTTATAGCGTGTGTGGCCTTTTACGTCATAAAACATCAACTCCATTAATCCAGCTGTTATGTTTTCTGTCTAAGCCTAACCATTTCACGAGCAGTTTCTTGCCTTTACGTCTAAGAACTTTTTCCACCAAGTAAACGTCCGGATTCGATGTTTTCTGTAGTTCTTCGTCATAGAAGCAGCCGCTGATTGGTGTACCTTGCATGTCTTCAAGTAAATACGTAGCAGGATTGGTAATTTTAACTTTGGTGATTTTGAATAGTTCTGTAGTCCAATTGGGTGTATATCCTTTTTCAAAGACATGTTTTGCCTTGGATATGCGCACAATGTCGCCAACTTTAAATTTTCGTGGACCGGCTATCTTTAAATGACTATAGGTGTTTTTCAAAATAGATTTTTCGTTGGATTTGTTGACTTGAGAAGGCTTATATTTTGTTGTGGAATGTCTTGTATTGTTATAGTTTTGAGTAATTTTAGGCAGAATATCAATCCATTTGTAGGTGCCATTTAAACTGAAATACTTGTAGAGTTTCGATTTCAAAGTTCTTATAACACGCTCTGCCATAGAAGCTTTCATTGTGCTAAATACGCTATAATGATTTATGTTGTGTTTTCCCATTAAATTTTGGAATTTGCTGTTGTAAAATTCCTTTCCCTGATCAGATTGTAGATTTTTTGGTATTCGTCTAGTGTGAGCGAGAATGTCCGAGAATGCCCGAGTAATCTCCTCTCCGGTCTTCGTCTTTAGTGGGCGTGTCCACACAAACTTTGAAAAACAATCAATGACGACCAGTATCATTTTATGATTCCTATTTTGTGGAGCAAAATTCCTCATCTCCGCAAGATCCATTTGCCAAAGATCGTCAAGGCCCTTAATGATAGTGCGTCTCCGAGGGAATTTTTTCCGTATCGGTTTGTGGAGTTCGTTTACAAGCTGAATTTTTTCTTTAGAATACATATTATGACGTACTACCAGCTAGCTTCAGCTCCAGACTGTTAATGCGGTTAACGGTATTCGTATTCATAACCTTAATATTGTTTACAATACCCGAAACGTTAGTTTTCATATCAGAAACGGATCTGATATTTTCTGTAATTTCTTTTTGTAACTCACGTATGCTCTCAACACACATGTTAATAGAAGCAGTGAATTCTTTTCGAATAAATATTTTGGCTGTGGTAATTGAATCGTCAACGTATTTCTTCGTAGCCATATCCCTAGCTGCTACAGGGGGATTTCGCGAAATAAATGTATCAATTTCGTTAGTTTTATTTTGTAAGTTGGTAATGTTCGCCTGTAATATGGGGATTTTCGTCTTATGAAGCTCTTTTCTTATTTCGTTCAATCCTACAGCTAAATCCTTTATATCACGGTCTTGTTGCTGCAGCACCACACCATGCGTTTGAATTAATGGCGAGTTGATAGCACGTAGGTCATTCAACTGCACATCAACGTATTTTTTTGTTGCAGCATCACTATTTGTTGTCGGTTCCTTAACATTACAAATTTTCACATTTTCAATATCAATATTACCGTCCGGTGTATGAGGAAATGTAATTTTCGCTGGTAAACGCGCATAGGGCGTTTGATGTCTATGTCCGAATTTATCGACTGACATAATTGAAATGAACAAGTTTCAACTTGTATTATTCTATTATATCAGCCTCCTTGAGTTCATTGATAATTGCTACTATTTCGTTGTCGTGTGACGTATTACCTGCCTCTTTTGAAGCAATCAACAACTTCAAACGATCCACCAATTCATTCGCATCGTCCCAATAAATATACTCCATAGGTTTATCATTATATCTTAAACGATCGATACCTTTTCCTTTTGCTGAAGGAATCGATTTTAGACGAGTCAATACCTGAGACGATCTATTCGTCGTCGTTAGAGATTTTGTTTTGAATAAAGGTTTTATGATGTAGTGATATTTTTCAGTACTTGACCCCTTAAGACGATCTAACGTGTCTAAATGAACTTCAGTTGTTGTCAAAAGATTTTTATAGTTCTGTAAATCTTGATCATTGTAACTGGGGTCTCGGTAAAATAGAAGTTGATACAAGCCTGGTGTTCCAATTACATATCTTCCTTGTTTGTTTTTCTCAGGTAGTATGTTTATATTACCGGTTTTTCCATCAAATGCAATTCGACGTTTGCCTAATGACCAACCGATTTCATCGTTGTATATCGGACCATAATTTTTATCGATTTTATCATCCTTTTGGAAGTAATCTTCAATGAACTGATGACTGATGGCAGGATATTGGTCCAAATAGTCTGCGAAAGCTTCCTGGGAAATTTCGGGGCGCATCTCTTCTGGAGATTCAGAACGTGTAATATTGCCGGATTCATCGGTTTCGGCCACCGGTTCCGTTTCGAGAAATGGTGTAAACACATCATCTGGTTCTTCTTCTTCCTTCTTTATTTCCTCTTTTGGATTTAAATTTGTAATCGTTTTTTGTAATGTCTTTGAGGATTGCACAATTTCTTCGAGTGGTTTAGATATCGGCTTGAATAGTTTATTAATAGACTCATCTTGCTCTGATTTACCTAATTTCAACGCCAAGTATTTTTTGCGAATCGATCTGGCAAGTTCGGACACTTTTTTCTTGCGCAATGCAGTAGCAACCTTATCGTCAGACATATTGGTATGGACTAAAGACGCAGCTTACAATTTTATATATTTATCGAATCCTTTGCGATACCTACCACCATTAAGGGTAAAATCCTTCATAATTACCAAAGTACCATAGCGGTCACACCAACACTTTGAACACACATTTTTGAATGTGTCAAACGTCATGTCTGGAGATACGTGTTCGTCAAATATATGTTTCAAGTTCACCTCATCCTGCTTGAATAACACAATAACATTACAATTGTCGCGAATAAGCTGTTTCGGTATTTTTGAGTATGTTTGACAAAGATAAGCGGCATCGATATCTTTATGTCTACACATGGAGTAGTATTCACGAATTTTCTGCTGACCGTCACAGGCTACGTCATCGAATAAAAAGATGGAATTTGGTCGAGCTTTCTCTGGACTAATTATTTCTTCATTGTCTTTAAATGGGAAATACCCAACACCCTTGACTTGCGCTATAACTTCTTGTAGCAATTGATACTTTGGTTGAAATAACGATTTTGAATAGACATAAACATTTTTGAATTTCGCACCATTTGGATTGAATAGGAGCGCCAGCACGACATTCGTCTTACCACACCCACTGGGACCACATATAATGGCACGGAAAGAATTTGGCAACAATTTACCATGTTTGCCAACAGTTGGTGTTGAGGTGAAATCTAGATTTTCAATGGGTATAGTCTGCTCTTGTTGAATTATTTTCATTGTGTGTGTCGTTTTTCGTAGTACTATCCTTTAAATATATGTGTCACCACTTACGCGTATCATTCTTAATGTTGGTGTTTGAAGGAGAAGGTCTCTTAAATTCTCTCATCAATAAACTACCTATTGAACTTCACTTACCTAGCTATCAGTACTGTGGACGTAAGTAAACCACCCCCCACCCTTTTTGCAAAAAATTAATTGTTTTTCTGTTAGCTGGTACAAAATTGGAAAAACGTCTTGATCGTGGAGATCCTGGCATCAACCCCTTGGACGCTGCTTGTAAACAACACGATATTTCTTACTGGAAGAATAAGTCTCTCGAGGAACGACACAAAGCCGATCGGATACTTGAAGATAAAGCTTGGGCTCGCGTTAAATCAAAAGACGCTTCACTGGGAGAGAAAACTGCTGCATTACTTGTAACAGGCGGAATGAAGGTGAAAAGAAAGCTGGGAATGGGTTGTCGTCGCAAACGTCGTTCCTTGCATCGAGATGTCATTCTAAAAGTGGGAAAGTCCATGAAAAAAGGGGCATCTTTGAAAGACACTGCAACGTTTGCCTTACGAGCAGCCAAAGCACTTATTAAAGAATTTGGTGGGAAAAAAGAAGTCGAGGTTCCTCGAGTAATACCTGTAGCGAAATCCGGAGGTTTCCTACCACTTATCCCTTTGTTTGCTGGCCTTTCGGCACTTGGAGCTTTGTCAGGTGGTGCTGCTGGGATTGCTAAAACTGTTATTGACGCAAAGCATGCGCAAAAGAAATTGGAAGAAGATGTACGTCATAATAAGGCTATGGAACGTGTAGGATCTGGCCTGTATCTGAAAAAGTATCCAAAAGGCGGTTTTGGATTGTATTTAAAAAAACAAAAAAACTAATAAAGCTACCTAATCACGCACTATCCGACTTTGACATAACACATTACGCAAAATTACTTAAAATACCGCATTTTCGAGGAGTTTTCATGCGAGACACTCTCCCCAAAGCCGGCCCCCGAAAACAAGAATGTGCAGTGGTTAATTTGGATACCTCTAAAAATAGCGGAAGTCATTGGGTAGCTTACAGAAAGATAAACAACAATGTAGAGTATTTCGATTCATTTGGTAACTTGAAGCCACCGAAAGAAGTTGTTAAATATTTGGGAAAGAGCGCGCGAATTTTCTACAACAATACCCAATATCAAAACTACGATCAAATCAATTGCGGTCATTTGTGTTTGAAATTTCTACAATGACGGAACTATTACTACAACATATCTACCATGGAAAAACATTGAGTAGTTTCACTGCCGAAGAACTAAAGCACTTTCCCATTGAACATCTAATAGAGTGTGTAAGACCTTCGGAATTGCTGGAAATGTGGCATAAACTCCCCAATGAATATCGAGCAAATTTTGAACCACAAATACGACTGCCTTGTTTCATCCATTACAACCGACCTGATTGGACGACGCATTGTGACGGCCCTCCGAGTTCTCAAGCAAAATGTTTTAACATCTAATAGAGTGTGTAAGACCTTCGGAATTGCTGGAAATGTGGCATAAACTCCCCAATGAATATCGAGCAAATTTTGAACTACAAATACGACTGCCTTGTTTCATCCATTACAACCGACCTGATTGGACGACGCATTGTGACGGCCCTCCGAGTTCTCAAGCAAAATGTTTTCTTTGTAAAAAA
>CAJUYG010000298.1:5332-32653 GCA_910591675.1 Galerucella calmariensis
AAGAAGCGAGTAAGGTTAACGATATTCCGCTTGTCATATATATACTTAGTCTATTTTACATCAATTTCCTGATATGAACCTGAGCCACATGACCTGGTACTTAGGTCGATCAACTTATAAATTAATTTATGCCATTTTAAGTTTTTAATTTCTTAAAACAATACGATATAAAATTGTTATAAGTATTATTAGAAAAACATCCTGTATATTCATCAACTTTTATATTACATGAAGATTGAAATTTTCGTTTTACAATTTTTAAAATAAAATATTGGAAAGCAAGTTATTGCATGCCGCAGACTACATTTACGTTCGTGGACAAGAAAAAGCCGAGTTTCTGCAAAGGAAATGTCACGGTATTTTTCCACATATTGACGTTTGCAAATTTGATGGTACGCCGTGTGAAACAGGAAACTTTGACCATGATCCAAACCCCTGTCACGCCACTGGAGTATATTCGTGTACCGAAAGAAATGTACAACGCCTCCGCCACTGGTTTTCAAATACTGTATTATCATTATAATTCTTTTCTAAATAAATAAATATCTCGAGAGAAAAATTAGTTTTTTTTTAATCTTTAAAACATCCCGTGAGGAGACTCAAACGTCACGTTGCACAGGAGAGAGGTGTCACGTGACGTGTCACGTGACGTTTAACATTCGACGTGTCACGTGACGTGTGTCATTTGACGTGACGTTTGTTCCATCCAAATCGGACCAATAGTAACGAAGTTAGGTGTTAGTGCCTTTATGGTAGCATTATTGCGCATGCTCATACTCTCCATATATAAATTACATCACTTTTCATACATAATGCCGTTTGTTCCATTCAAATCGGACCAATAGTAACGAAGTTAGGTGATAGTGCCTTTTTGACAGCATTATTGCGCATGCTCATACTCTCCATATATAAATTACATCACTTTTCATACATAATGCCGTTTGTTCCATTCAAATCGGACCAATAGTAACGAAGTTAGGTGTTAGTGCCTTTTTGACAGCATTATTGCGCTACTTTCAACCATCCCCGGTATATCTATACTCTCGATTACGTAGATTACCTCCACACCGACCCCCGGATTAACATTGCAGCAGCCATACCATTCTTCGCTAATAATATGCATGAGAGCTTATGGCAGCATGTGTTGAATGCCTCGCTATAGACGCGAAGGTTGTAGGATCGAATCTCACTGAAGTTTTTTTCAGATTTTTAAATATACAACAGGACTAAAAATGGCGGCCTAAAATTACAACGCGCGCGCCGCCACTCTCAGCGCCACCAAGCGGAGATTTTTGAAGTAGTGCGCTAGAAACGGCTTAGCTATATCTACTCTAGTGCCTTACAAAGGACTGTACTATAGTCATTATCAGGTGTATTTCATCTCAATAAATGTTTGTTTTCTCAACGCGATTGCAGCGTCGGATCGGGTATACTTTGGCAAGTTTATCTGAAGCCGTGAAAGGAATGCAGTCGAAAACATTTGATATTGCCACGTTTAACTATGGAAAAGCTAAAGTGCTAAGTATGTAGTGATAATAATTAGAAAAGGGACTTTTTATTATTGGCAATATTAACAATATGATTAAAAGTTAATTCTTTAATGTGCTTGTTTCCTTGGATTTTTCTTATTGACATTATTGTTTCACTTTATGAATATTAAAAGATGAACACTTTTCCAAATTTTTTATGGTCTTCTTCAAGCTCTGGCAGCGTTGTACGAAAACCATAATTACCACACGCTCCGAATTACATAATTGGTGATTTTTATTGAAAGGCCTGACCAGCTGACTTCTTATTGGCAAGCGCGTGCGTGTGTTCTTCCCTCTCACTTCCTCGATTGACTGATATTGATTTATCCAGTGGCGTTGGTATGGTCAGTTACCTTTGTTTTTTCAGTTTTACCTGGTAAAATAGGTACCGTGCGCCATTTGTATACGTTTATGACAGATACCACTGTTTCCTCGCATCTTACCGATGCCTCGTAGCTTCAGATAAACTTGCTAAACTATAGTAGATTGTTTTTCACAATACTTCAAATTGGTTAGCAATACGTTGTTCCGTGAGATGCTGAAATTCTGGAAAATGTTCAACGAATGCACGGTGGAGGGCGTATCTGTATGTTGTCCTATCAGTTTCCATCTTGGTGATTTTGAAGTAGGAGCGCATAATGAATGAGTGTAGCTCAATAGTCCACTCCATGCGCTTCCTGGGCTTTCCCGCTTTTGTGGTTGTGGATGAGTCACTTGCGTCACTCCAGAAACAACAGAAGCCGGTGGATGAGGATCGATGTTGTTTTCGTCATGAGTGTGGCTCACAGTAACCCTATACTTTGGCAAGTTTATCTGAAGCCGAGAAAGGAATGCAGTCGAAAACATTCGATATTGCCACGTTCAACTATGGAGAAGCTAAAGTACTAAATATGTAGTGGTAATGATTAGAAAAGGGACTTTTTATTATTAACAATAGGTATCAACAATATGATTGAACGTTAATTCTTTAATGTGCTTGTTTCCTTGGATTTTTCCTATTTACATTATTTTTTCAACTTATGAATATTAAAAGATGAGCACTTTTCTAAATTAGTTACGGGCTTCTTCAAGCTCTGGCAGCGTTGTACGAAAACCATAATTACCACACCCTATCAATTACATAATTGGTGATTTTTATCGAGAGTTGACTTCTTGTTGGCAAGCGCGTGAGTGTGTTCTTTCCTCTCACTTCGTCAATTGATTGATATTGATTCATCCAGTGGCGTTGGTATTGTCAGTTACCTTTGTATTTTCAATGGTAAAATAGGTGCCGTACGCCATTTGTACGTTTATGACATATTTGCCTCGCCTCTTACCGATTCCCCGTAGCTTCAGATAAACTTGCCAAACTATACTCGGTGTCACGCTGCGCCTACCGCTAGCTGAGGAAGAAGCTGAAGACTGCATCAGGCGGCATTACAAAAGGGCGACATTTGGTAAGCGAACTAAGAAAATATTCATGCGTCTGTTTTTTATTCCAAACTTGAACTTCCTCCGATATGTGTAAGCGCAAACAAAGTTATTATATCAGAAAAGAATTTATGTTATAATAAAGGAAACATAATTTTAAAATATTGAAAATTTCTCTTAGTATGAGCAATATTTGGTTTTGAAATTGAGTAAGCTATGAGAAATACGACACTTTTCATACGAGGCCGTAGGCACATGAGTGCGTTAATAATTCCTATCACACGTGTTACGTACAAAATTTTATCTACAACTGTTTATTAGTATTATTAATTTAACCGTACCTATATCATAAAATTGAAAAAAAATTCAATCCAAACGTATTTTTAATAATATTGACTGCAAACATAAGGTACTGTGTATCATGTTCTGTGACCGTAGCAACAAAGACAAACAAATCTGTGGAAATAAAAAAAATTAGTTATCCCATCAAATTGTCAAAGTTGAATGAACAAAAATCTATAAAATTGAGTTCAAGCGAAGACAATCTCCTTTCGGAAATTAAAAATACAGCTTCCAGTGTTATTTTAAATATTTAATTCTGGTATTAATAATTGTCTAGATTCTTATTATCGCACTAGTGCGGTAATGTATTCAAAAACGCACTAGTGCGGTAATATACGTCATTATGACACTTAAAATAATGTCAAATCGTACCCGTTACATGACAGTTGTAGATAAATAATTATTGAGTACTGGAAAATAATACGGTGCATATGTATAAGTTGACGGTGAGTGACTGACATTTCTATGAGAATTGAATCTGACTACATTTAAAATTTAAATTGAGATCTTCCGACTATACCTGTCTAGGGTAAGCAACTGTATTTTATATTTAAGTAGGTATTGAGTATTTTTAGGAAGCTATTATGTTATTTCAGATTATTAAAATTATTAAGATGGATTCCTCTGACGATCTCTCACAAGATTACTTCGCAAATACACCACCAAACATACCAGATGTGGCACAGAATGATTTATTGCGTAAAGAAAATTATATTGAACTTCTGTATTTTGATAAAATTTTCGCTAGTAGAAAAACTATTATGAAATTCATGTGTGAAATCGTTTTTTCATGTGATTGTCGCATCCGCCTGATTCACATTCGTCAAAAAAGGCTACTTATTTACACACTTGTAACATAAATAATTATTAGGTATGCTCCGGGAATAAGCATCAGAAAATAAACCTATAAAGGACATTCAAAAGGTTCAAGAACGTATTGCTATTGCCACAGGAGATAAGGCAAATAGAAAATGGGGAATCTTCATCATTTTCTACTCCAAACAAAAAAATATATCAAAACCCAAAGCAGGCTTGGATAATTGTGATAAAGCTGTTCTAAGAAAATATATTTTGAATAATCCAATGACCCCTAAGAGAGTACCAACCTTGCGCAATATACATGAAATATTTTACGATGATTATGGGTGCATACAGGATCAAGGGGCAGTTTAGGAAAAAATTATGCATAGCATATATTTGGGATTTCGGTGGAGGAAAACTGAAAAAAATAGAAAACTTTAAATCGAGAAACCTGATATCAGACAAAAAATATCAAATTTTTCAAGAAATATAAAATAATTTCCGGAACAAATCGGTCTATAATACACAGGGTGTTTTCAAATGATATTACAACGTTTGCTTGTAGATACCTCTCGTAAAATTGGACAAAATGATATAAGGAATAGGGGTCCAGCCTATTCACTTTTCGAAATGAAATGTTTTCATACGATAAGATGGATGGATATATGGATAAATTGATTTGACATTTGGCAGGTTATTTTTGAAAGTAAAAGGGCTTATTTTGATGAAAAAACATGTTCCAAATCTTGATCCAGTGGTGTACATTTGAAAGAATATGTCACCTTTCCCCTCCCATTTTTCACGCCATTAGCATTTGAAGCCATTTTTAATTAATTTTGTATTCCTCAATGGTTTTCACGTGAAAAACAAATGACCTTTAAATATCAAAAAATCTGTAGTTTTCAAGATATTTAATGTTTTCATGAAGTATGCAAGATCACTTTTCAATAATTGGAATGAAAAAAAAATGTTTTCCTAGTATTTCTTCAATACCTACCAAACTACTAATGGTTATAGAATATGTAACAGGAACTAATTTATGAAACAGCAATGCATCTAAAACATTCGGAGATTGTTGAAAATATTAGTTTAAACTTGTGACTTTAGAAAGAATCCACAGCAATAATTTTCGGCAATCGCCAGTCTTTCCAAGGTGTGCGATTTTCAATGAGATAACGTAAATTATGTATAAATGTAAATGGACAAAATTTTTAACATCTCTCGTAATTTGTTGGCTGCTTGATTCTTTTGTTAATAAAATCACAAGTTTGGACAAGTATATTAAACAATCGTCTCCGAATGTTTTAGATGCATTGCTGTTTCATAAATTAGTTCCTGTTACATATAATATTCCGACCATTAGTAGTTTTGTAGTTATTGAAAAAAAAAAATATTTTTCTTATTTGATTATTAAAAAGTGATCCTGCAGACTTCGTAAAATCATTATATATCATGAAAACCACAAATTTTTTTATATATAAAGGTTATGCGTTTTTTACGTGAAAACCATTAGGGAATACAAATATAATTAAAAATAGCTTCAAATGTCGTTGGCGTGGAAAATGGGAGGGGAAAGGTGACATATAGGTATTCTTCCAAATGTACACCACTGGATAGAGAATTGAAAAATGTTTTTCTATCAAAATATGCCCTTCTACATTTAAAAACAACCTGCCAAATGTCGAATCAGTTTATTTATAATTGAAACATTTAAATTTTCAACATCCCGTAATTCGAAAAGTAAATAGGCTGGACCCCTTAATCCTTATATAATTTTGTCCAACATACCGAAAGGTATCAAGGTGCAAACGTTGTAAGTGTCATTTGAGAACACCCTGTAAATGGATGAAACGTTTATTCATTCTTCACATAGGTACACACATAACAAATCTTGGAGTGATGATACTAACGAAGGACTGCGTCAGCCTGTCTAAAGGTAAGCCTTTAATCATAGTACATGCAGGTAGTGTCAGTGGTTTTGTTCCTAATATATCAATTTCAAACCAAATCTGATTATCACGGAGAGATGGAATTACAGTGATTATAAAAAATGGGTCGAGGAAAAATTAATACCGAACTTACCGCCAAAAAGTGTTGTCATTGATAACGCACACCTTACCACAGTGTGGAAATTGAGGTGTCCAAATTATCTAATGACAGAAAAGCAGACAGGCAAGAATGGTTTAGACAGCGAAACATTATGTTCACACCGGATATGCTAAAAGTTGATTTATACCATTCGATTAAACAGCACAAACCACAATTTAAAAGGTATGAAATAGATCAGATTTTAAACACACATGGTCACAAAACCCTTAGGCTTCCGCCTTACCACCCTGACCTGAATCCCATCGAGCTAGTTTGGGTAACAAAGAAGTATTATCCTTTTCCGAAAACGTGTTTTTAGTGCACAATGACATGTATCAAATTGACTACTCATCTCTCTGGACACATTACTCTATTTTAAAACCTAAACATTAAACATAAAACTGATATTAGCATTTTCAAAAAGAAAGTCCGAAGGATATAGCGGAAAAAAATCTAAAACATTTTTGCCAGATGAAATTAAAAAAAAAACATTTTTTTTTTTAAAGCAATGTTGAGTTCAAATAAAATTTCTTGTTCGTAGAAAAAATAGTGTATGCAACTCTCATGTAATGGTTATTAATAAACTTACATTAACCATACGAAACTCGCCTTCAGCTCGTCTCGTACCCCGGTTAATGCTTGTGTATTAATAACCATCATTAGGTACCTGATCGTTGCATAATATATACTATTAATGTATCGCCTATATTGTAAGAACTTGTAAACAGAATAGAAAGCGTTTTGCTCAGAAATTCGCCTAGCTCTACAACACCAGGATGAGAATTCCCGTTCAGTAATATTTGTCAGCTGATTGCAGTAGGCTTCTTTTAGCCACTATCTGACTTGTGTCATCTGTGTAACAAATAGAAATAATAGTCGAGCTAAGGTCGATCCCTGTGAAACACCCATAGTTACCAAAGCAGGATTTGATTTAGTTTGGTGAACATCAACTATAGCATTACACATAATATGATCAATGACTGTTGATTTCTGTTGTCTAAAACCGTGTTGAGAACTTGGTAATAGGTCATATTTTTCAATAAAATCAATAATATCATTACAGTAAAATTTCTCAAACAATCAAAGTGTTTGGCCATGTTTTCTTTTAATATTAAAGCAGATACTTTTATTTCCTTATTTTTCAATTCATTCATGTCTCCAAAAAAATAATTGTATAATATTAAAGGTTAACAATATTGTTTATTATAGAAAAAATCAACAATTCACACTACAACTTATTGGTACAAAATATCGTAATGGCCGGGACGGTATAAAAGATGAACAGTGGGAGTACATCCTTCAGGTAGATCATGTTCTGTGCAAGCCTTTCCAGTGCCTCTATCCATATATATCACTCTAACTCCTGTATGAAGAGCAGCACAAGCAGCGATTATGTGAATGTGATCACTTTCTTTGTACATAGGCTCCACTTCCTGGTGACAAAAATCTACTACCTACCAACAAAAATTATGTAACTCATTTATCACTATTTTGTAAATATTTATTCTTTTTCAGCATCACTGCAAACTTTTTTCATTTGACAAATGGTACATTTCACTAAAAACATAGCTATAACCATAAGGGTTTTAAATATACCTGTGCATTTCATATTATTTGAATAACTATAGTTCATTTACGATAAGTTTGCAATATCAAAACATGACAGATGTTTCACATCGTTGCCACGTTGTAATTTTTTTCACAGATGTTGGCATAAATTATGTTGATAAGTTGTTCATTGTATAAGATTACATTCAACTCAAAAATAAGAGCAGAAATTATAAAATTTTGATGAGTAAATACATAAATTTCAAGATGTCCAAGTTTGAAACCATAAGTTTAACTGAGAAATGCTATCTTCATGCACATGTTGAATTGCATCGTTATTTCAGTATTAAGTACCTAACAATAACTCTAAGAGCTCATCCATATCTCAAATGTGGTTGTATGAAATCAAACCAATGGTTCAATAAAACTCGAAAGTCCAAACCACAAAATTTAATAAAAGTTCCTCAAAAGGACACTTATGATGTGCTACTAGTTTCGGTACAATATTACCATCATCAGGCTACAATATAAAGAGAAAAGGTAAACTTAATACATGAAGATCTTACAAGATTCTGTTAAAATAATCAAGCAAGAGTTGTTAATAGATATAAAATGAATATGAAAATAATATTAAAGTTAATAATACAAAATTGAGAATGTTACAATTGTTGATATTAAATTAAAAAACTATTAATATAATTAAAAAAGGTTAATGAGAATCTTACAAATTACAACTTTGATAATATAAATTTCCAATGTTTTTTCCATTTTCTTTTCTTTCCTTGCCACTCAAATAAACTTGTAATTTATTTGATATAAATATGTTTTGACATATAAAAATTTTTTGGCAACAACCTATTGTTCTTTGGATTATATATTTCATACAGGTAACTATGTTTTATTTTATTTCAATTTGACTACCCGATCTTCATGTATTAAGTTTACCTTTTCTCTTTATATTGTAGCCTGATGATGGTAATATTGTACCGAAACTAGAAGCACATCATAAGTGTCCTTTTGAGGAACTTTTATTAAATTTTGTGGTTTGGACTTTGAGTTTTATTGAACCATTGGTTTGATTAAGTAACAATGTTTTTATTACAAACTCACATCTCTCACAGAAGTAATATGAATTAGTGGTCCACCGTTATCTCTCAAACCAGGTACGAAACCTGTTGAACTGCAGAAGTTTCTAGAACAAAAACTAAGTGAAGTAGTATGTGAAGAACACCCTTCTAGAAGGCCGGAGATATACTCTTCAATGAAAGTAACAATAAATAGAGAGTCATTAAAAACTGCCTGAAATAGGGAGACCTGGCCAAATGGATCTATAGTTTCGTTTTTCAAGAAGAAGAGGATGCTATCAACAGTGACGGATCCTCAAACTCAGAATGCAATCTAAACTATAAAAGTGTAAATAATGATCAGTTTCAAATCGGAGATATCACGCTGACGATAGTTAGCATGAATGTGCAATGTTTAAGAAATTAACTACTGAATCTTAAAGTTTTTTGTCAAGAGAAGAAACCAGACATAAGTAGTTTGCATACAAGAACACTGGTGTACAGAAGAGAACATCAAATATATGTACCGGGTGGTCCAATAAGCCGATCTCTCGGCTATATATCAGAAACTATTCATGTTATAACTTAAGGAACAAAAATTCCCTAGAAAAAGTGGACAAGAAAAATTGTTGGAAATTACTTTAAAGTTTCTAGGTTAACCGCTAACCTGTGAAGAAAAATTTTAAAACCAGTTTTTTGTGAAATATGCCCAATTATACCCAGTGTTAAATAAGTAAACTGAAAAAAGGCCTAAATTTCGCACAAATTTGTTTAATTACTCATTATTCTATTTTTCCAAATAAAGGGTGGGGGAAAGTGGGAAAGTGTTTGTGGATAAATACCTATAACTTTGGTTTGAATCAACCGATTTCAACGAAATTAGTGTCAATAGAAAGAGTGTAGATGAATTAATTACATCTACTATAAAACAATGGAATTTAGTTTCAATTGTCATAGGTAGAGGGTACTTTCGAATGAAAAAAATTTGTTTTATTAAAAAATGTTTAATGGAAACACCTTATTATTGTCAATTATAATGGAACTGGATTAAATTCTCAACAAAACGGCGCAAACCGCATGTTGATAGCTTTTGTCGAACTCGAGATATAAATAAAAACGCAAAAACATAAGTGAGTATAGTATTGACACCCTGTATTATAACTTAAAATTAAATATGGGAAAGAAAGATCATACAGGTATCTTGGTCATTGAAGCTTGATGTCCAATTGAATGTTCAAATTGTTTTTCATCGTTTTCTACACAAATACGTAATCTAGCACGCTTTGACATATCTGTGCTTAAATTTCAGCTGTTGATATACTATTTATAGCGATTCTAATGCGCTGTTGCATGTCGTCTCGCTTTATTGGTGTCCTTCAATCTTCCCCACAGATAAAAGTCCAGACATGTTAAGTCTGGAGATCTAGCTGGCCCTGAAAATATACTTACCCTTCCAAATCCATCCATTTGGATAGCTCACATTCAAATAATCTCTAACTCGTCTGGAAAAGTGCGCAGGACTCACGTCATGCTGTAATATCATACCTCATGTTTGTAAGGAAATATCTTTCAATAAAACAGACAACCAATTATCCAGAAAATCCAAATATGTATCGCCATTTGAAGTTCCAAGAAATATGAACCTGCGATCTTTCCGTCAACTATACCACACCAAACATTAGGACTCCATCTACCTTGAAGCTGCACTTCCTCTACCCAGTGCGGATTTTCTTCAGACCAATAATGCTTATTATGCAAATTAATACCACCCGCACTATTAAGCGTAGCCTCGTCTGCCCACAAAATTTTTGACATGATATGCGGTTGTTCTTCTAGCAGATTTAACAATTGCAGTAACCTGAGCTTGAAGCAGCATTTAATTGGACATTAAGTCTTAATGATCGAAATTTATGTATGATCTTTCTTTCACATATTTAATCTTAAGTTATAATACAGAGTGGGTCAATACTATACTTACTTATGTTTATGCGTTTTTATTTATATCTCGAGTTCGACAAAAGCTATCAACATGCGGTTTGCGCCATTTTGTTGAGAATTCAATCCAGTTCCATTTCAATTCACAATAATTAGGTGTTTCCATTAAACATTCTCGAGGAAAACAAATTTTAATTTTTTTCATTCGAAAGTACCCTCTACCTATGACAACTAAAAATAAATGCCATTGTTTTATAGTAGATGTAATTAATTCATCCAAACTCTTTCTATTCACACTAATTTCGTTAAAATCGGTTGATTCAAACCAAAGTTATAGGTATTTATCCACAAACACTTTCCCACTCTCCCCCACCCCTTATTTGGAAAAATGGAATAAAAAGTACTTGAACAAATTTGTCCGAAATTTAGGCATTTTTTTAGTTTACTTATTTAACACTGGGTATAATTGGGCATATTTCACAAAAAACTAGTTTTTAAATTTTCTTTACATGTTACGCCCCCTAGCGGTTAACCTAGAAATTTTAAAGTAATTTCCAACAATTTCTCTTGTCCACTTTTCCTAAGGAATTTTTTTTCCTAAAGTTATAACATGAATAGTTTCTGATATATAGCCGAGAGATCGGCTTATTGGACCACCCGGTACATACCGGGATATTCTTTGATCACAAGTTTTACTAGAAGTAATAAAATACATGGTGGTTCTCTAATATTCGTAAGCAGTAAAACGATGTTTAAAAGCGGTGTCATAGACTGTAGTAAATTCAGTGAAGAAAATATCTACGAATGTTGTGCAATCTACGCTACATATGAAAACAGTGCATTTTTAATTGCAATACATTTCTTGAAAAATGCTTTTCCTTATTAACCAACCATAGTAATCGTTTTGACAAAAAATGAATTTGTAGCGACTTCAATGTAGATTACTTAACGCCACACAATGACAAAAACCTATTAGATGATCTATTTGGCTCATTTGGATTAAAAACTTGGCCTCCCAAATGAACCCACGCGTATAACCTACTGTAAAAACAAAATAACCAAATCTAAAATTGACTATATTGCTACGAATATGGAGTACTAGCACTAGTGCGGGAAAGTAAAATTATGCAAATTTTGACTTTATTAGATAGTTGTTTACTTCGGAAGTTATAACTATTGTTACAACAGGTGAATAAATAGTCCATCAAATAAAATCTAAGTGTTTTCTAGCTTTTTGTTGCACTTTTAATTTTTTGAAAATATTAAATAATGGAGATATTTTGATATAGCCCTGTACATTCTTTAAAGTAGTGTCATAAAGCAACTATCAAACCACCCAGGTTTGATATGAGAAAAATATATCAAATAAAATTCTTTCATCTATAAATGACTTAAAACCGTTGCCGTCACCTTCATCGTCATCTTTATGTGACCTGCCACCAGATCCATCCTCATCAACGTCATCTACTTACCAATTAACACTGGACTGGCAATTTTAAGTAATTTACAGAATGCAACATATTGTGTTTGTAATATTAATATTTCTAATAATGATTTATAATAATAGTTTTTGGTTAAAGCTTTGTATATGTATGTTGAAATAAAATAACTTTTGAAACATTGGTTGGTATACTTTTTTGGAACTTTAGTTCTTTACGCCAGGTTATGTTTGGAGCGACCAGGGGTCGCGACGCAAAAGATCTGACCGTTACGCGTTACGTTACGCTGCGTTATGTTACATTGCTTCGTTATGTGCCTTGCTTTTGCGTGCTTGTGCCTCCTTAGTCTCACTCTCGTTTACGAAGCAGCGATTCGAACCCGGGCCGCCCGCGTGCAATGCGAGCATTCTAACCACTGAACCACCGATGCTATATTGAAATTCTATGCAAAGCTGGTATTCGCAATGCTAGTGATCTACTTGAATTTCGGATAAATTTTTACTATTATTTCCATAATTTTTTTTGCGCGATTAAGGGGTCCAGCTACTTTTCGAAATACAGGGTGTTGAAATTTTGAAAACTTGAATGTTTTAATTCGATAACTTTAAAATGGATGGATAAATTGATTTGACATTTGGCAGGTAGTTTTTAAATGTAAAAGGGCATATTTTGAAAGAAATTGTAGTTTGTGCAACTAGTGTGGATATGATGGCCATATCGCACGAGGACGAAGATGAAGCACGACGCCGTAGGCGGAGTGCTCAATCGTTCAAGTGCGATATGGACAATCCACACGAGTCGAGCAGCATATTTTTTCTACGACCCACTTAGGAAAAAATCTAGAAAATAAAAATTTCTATAAACTGTAATATAACTTCAAATTAAAAATTTAACAATTCAATTTCATGTTTCCACTAATTTTGTGGTAAACGAATGTCCAAGTTGTATAATGCTACGGTTTCCTTTTTTAAATATACGATGCTGTTATAAGTAGATGTTGCCAGTCGGACTCCCTCATGGAGGGTACCATACCATCATCTATAATAATGAATATTCTGCTAAATATTTCAAACGTCTACCTGTTGTCGTTATTAATATCAAGCAGAATGATTATTTAAAAATAAAATTAACAATAAAAAAAATTCCTCGCGGGGAATCGAACCCGGGTCTACCGCGTGAGAGTCTGGTGTGCTTACTACTCAACCACCAAAGAATATGCAAATTGTTTATCTATAACGTCAGATGTATTACATAACTTTTGCTTAAAAGGAACTAAAGTTCCTACCGTGTGTCCCGCGACACGTTCTACCTTTTTGTATATACGGTCGTAGAAAAAATAATGTTCCTAACCAACTAAAGTGTCTTTCCCGCCCTTGACCGCTTGCTCGAAATCCGCTTCGCGTCGTTCGGGTCAACTGCAGTCGCGTGCGGGAAAGTATCACTTTCCGTACTGGTTAGGAAAATAACTATTCTGCTGCTAAAAACATAGCCGAAAAGGAGGCATGGGATTATTATCGATGTTGTAAGAAATAGTATAGCCACTTAATTCAGAATAAGAAAAAAGAACATAATCAAAATTTGATCAGGGACAGTAATAACAAGCAAAAAACCATGTGGAATATTGTGAATAATACAATAGGTAGAAAACAAGAAATAAAAGACATACAACTAAAGGTAAACAACAAAAAAATTACAGACAATAAAGAACTTTCACAATGCTTTGCAACAAATTTTCATGAGAAAAACAAAGAGCTACAAAATATATTTGATATAGAAAACAGCAACTGTACATGCTCCTCAAAATGGTCAATAAATAGTTAGGCTCATTTTCCATCTACAGCAATGGAAATTGTAAATGTCATTAGCAATATAAAAAATAAAAACTCGGTGGGTGATGATCAAATAAATATAAAAGTGCTAAACAGGAATCTTTTCTAATGACCTAAAATTAAGTAAAGTGATTCCTATTTATAAAAAACTTGATGCTACTTGTGCAGACAACTATAGACCAATTTCACTCTTAAATGACGTCTCAAAAAAATTTGAGCGTATATATCACAGTAGACTCACAAATTTTCTAGAAAAATTCAACATTCTGTCCCCCAATCAACATGGCTTTCGTTCTGGAAGATCGACAGAAGGAGCAGTAATTGAATTTATGGACAGTGTGTACAATAATCTAGACAAGGGACAGGCAGTTGCAGGTGTATTCTTTGATCTCATGAAAGCATTTGATAGCCTTAATATTAAATTTCTTAAATATAAATTATATGCTGTTGGTATAAGAGGTCCTATGCTTGACTTATTAGGGTCATATTTATCTGAGCGAAGGTTTTATGTTTATAAAAGACGAGAAATCGGATATAGTTGATACTCATATGGGGGTTCCTCAGGGGTCTGTGCTGCGACCACTTCTGTTTCTTATCTTTATTGATGATCTACCCGAATGCATTAAAGATAGTTTAATAATGTATGCAGACCCTCGGTGGTGGTTGCTGCACAGACTTCTGAAGAATTGTACCAAAAAACAAAACACATAGTCAACACGTTCCAGAACTGGTGTAATCGAAATTCGATTAAATTGAATCTTGATAAAACAACATATATGAACTTCAGATACAGGAGAAATACTTCACGCATCACCATGACTAATATTGCCTATGTAACTGAAATTAAATTTCTGGGTGTTTATTTGGATGAGTTTGTGAACTGGAACAAACAAATGGAGCATATCGGTGCGAAAAGAATAATGAGACATCTTTAATATTCCACATGGTAACACATGCAGGCATGTCTTTAAAGAGAATAATAACTTAACCCTACCAGCTATTCTAATATACAAAACTCTCCTTTATGTTAAAAACAACTGTTTTAGGTTCCTAAAACATTCTGATTATCATGCATATTCTACTAGGAACGCACATGATTTTGATATCATTAGACACAATCTATCTAGTACTAAAAAATCCCCAGACTATTTGAGAATCAAACTTTACAATCATCTACCTCGAGAAATTAAAGAAATGAATCTACCCAAGTTCAAATCGTCAATAAAACACATTTTAATGAAAGGGGCTCACTACAATCTTAACGAATACTATGTATCTAGCTTTCTATAACGGAATATTATGCACACCCCAAGTTGTCCTTCGGTGGTCATTTACTCAAAATATCAGCCTATAGTCTTTTACCTTATGTGTAAATGTTATTTCGGTTAATGTTATGTGTGAATTTTGATTAATAATTGTAAATGTTATACTTTTTATTATCATGTTTTAATTTTGAATGTCTCAGCTTATGCTGCATACTTGATTTAATGTAAAACTGACGTGTTTATCCATCTAGAGTGCGGTCCTGGCTGTGAGTGGATACACACGTGTTCACTTCGATCCCCTATAAACAAAGTATAAAAGAGAAGAAATATATTGATAAAGATTTAAAAGTGAAATACAGTGTTTGTTAAGGGATTCCTGGTGACGTGAGTGAAAACTAGACACAAAAATCAAATTAGAAAGGCGAGTTGAGTATTGAATAATCCATTCAACAAAATTTAATTTGCAAAATAAAATTCCAATTTATTCAATTATCTAGCAAAAACAAGAAAAGATAAATAGACAAGCCATTAACATTTAATCGTTCAACGATTTAATGGAATAAATACAGAGCCGAACTAAACAGCAATTGAAAAATAAATTATCGAAAATAACTGTGCTGCTCAAGAGATAAAACCATGAAAGAGATACTTAAGAAAATCCAAGATCAAATGAAAAAATTAGATTTAAAGTTAGATGACAAACTCAACGCCATACATGAAGATTTAAATGACATAAAACTGGAAAATTTGCAAATTAAAAAAGAGAACCTAGAACTAAAACAGGAACAACTGAGACAACGATCAAGAATAGAAGAATTAGAAAGAGAAATCAGTAGAAAAAATCTTATCATTTATAGAGTGAAAGAAACCAGAGACAACCCCAATGAAAATTTAAGAAAGGTAGTCAAATTACAAATCATGATAAATGAAGAAAATGACATTATTGATATTAAAAGAATGGGCAAAACTATATATAACAGAGAAAGACCAATAATGGTTGAATTAAGACGTGGAACACTAAGAAATAATATGTTACGAGAAGCTAAGAAGCTTAAAGGAACTGAAATATTTCTAAGTGAAGATTTTTCGAAACAAATTCAAGAAGATACTTAAAATAGAAATGAAACAAGCAAGACAAAGAGGTTACAAAGCAAATATTAACTATAACAAACTATACGTAAACGGAGAACCATATACTGTGGAAACACTAAACCTTAACGAATATACAAATAATACCACTGCACCTAAAGACCATACACTAGAAAATAAAAATCTAAGAAAAAAATACAGCGAAAGAACACCAGTACAGCCGAATGAAGAATCGAGAAAAGTAGGTAGAACAGATTTATCACCCGAAACACCATCAAAAAACTAGATCAGATAATTAGGACAAAAGGGATAGATATAGTAACAAAACAAATATCGAATAATGAACAAATTAAATATAAGAATAATGAAAATCTAAAAATATCAATAACAAAGGAAGATAAAATACTAAGTAACAGAAAGTCAGCTATGGAGAACAGAAACCCAACTGAAAAGGAGGAAAAGCGCATAAAAACCAGAAGAAAGAAGCCCACTGAGAAGCTAACCCATATGAACATATTATTCTGGAACTGTCAGGGAATAAGTACTATATACAACTTAGAAATTGAGGAACTTCAACATTTTTGCAGTTTTCCCATTATTGGCCTTGTTGAAACTTGGATCCCATTCTGCCGCAACAACTATAAAGTTATAACGCCTACCATAGCCAAGCTTTGAAAGATAAACAGAAAGGTAGAGGTAGTGGGGGTAGGTATTTTGCTTCTTGTATCAAAAAACATTGTGGGCCTAGGTGATATAATACAATTGAATATAATTTAATATGTGGATTTTTGTAAGACTCTCAATTAGTACCTAATATATTCATTAATTTAGGAATTATTTACTTAAAACCAGGGTTGGATGATCACGTTTGTATAGAATTACTTGAAGAAACTATTAGAGAAATTACTGCTTAATATCTTAGTGAACAAATAGTAATCGGTGGTGATTTTAATGCGAGGATATGTTGTCTCAACGGATTTGACGATCGACACTCAGAAAATTGGGATTTTCCTTTAGAACCCTGTGCTTCAATGGATGAAGTATCGAACTTACGAGGAACACTACTAGTCGAAACCATGGAAGATATGTGTTTTTATGTACTAAATGGCAGACATGATGACTACAAAGGTAATTATACATACATTGGGCCGAATGTCAGCAGCGTGATCGACTTAATATGGACAAACTTCAATAACAACAACCTTGTTTCAAACTTTTTTGTAACTAAAAAGCTAATTTCCGATCATTTAGCCTGTATAATTACCCTAGAAATAGATATAGAGTTGTCAAAAACTAATCTAACCACAAACAGTTATACCAAGACTATAGTCAGATGGGATCCCCTAAAATCAAATTCATATAAAAATATAATAAGTATCTAATTATAACTTCAATTTACAATTAAATTCACCTGAAGAACTAGATTACCAATTAAATGAAGCAATTACATTAACAGTAAAATTTCTAGGGATGGAAAAAAAGCAAACCTTTAATAACTTTGTAACTCCAAAATCTAAACCTTGGTTTGACCAATCTTGCAGGGAAGCTAAGAAACTTTTAAATAAAGCTAAGAAAAATCTAAACAAATCAAATCTCGAAAAAAACATTGTGTTAGAATATAGGAAAACCAAAAAAGAACATAAACAATTACTAAAGAGTAAAAAGTACCAATATGAGAAAAATAAGATTAAGGTTGGATACCATCAACAACCCTAAAGAATTCTGGAAATACATCAATCTAAATAATAAAAGAAATAACGTAGGTTGAATTGACATGAACGTTATGGCTAATTATTATAAAAATTTCTATAGGCCAACGCCAAATACAACAATCCACTTCTTAGATGCTATACACCCTTATTTAGACACAGCTTTTTCAAACTCGGAAATTTTTCAGACTTTGAACCAAACAAAAAATAATAAAGCTGTGGAGAAGATAACATAACCAACGAATTCTATAAAAACCTACCGTTGGACTGGATAATGCACTTGAAATCTCTTTTTAATAAAATTTTTTGGAAGACGAAATACCTCCCTCTTGGTTCAACATAAAAATGATCCATTTCCATAAAAAAGGACCAATTGATGATCCAAACAATTATCGTAGTATAGCTTTAATCAATCACAAAACAAAATTATTCACGCAACTCATTAATAACACTTACAAACTTTGTCGAGTGCCATGAACTACTTCCAGAGTGCCAAGCAGGTTTCCGCAAAAACAGAAGCTGCGATGATAATATATTCATTTTAACAACTATAATAAATAACTATTTTACGGATCCCAGCTAGAAAATTGTTCGGTCTATTTGTGGATTTTAGAAAAGCATTCGATACAGTAGAGGAGTAGAGCACAGCCTTTTATGGGAAAAGCTATTTGATAGTGGAATAAGCTCTAAGATCGTGAGAATTCTAAGACTGTTGTATAGTTTAGCGGTTTTATTTATTGAACAAAAAAGTACAAGATCAGAAAAAATTGAGGTAACCAAAGGAGTTCTGCAAGGAGATACTCTAAGTCTTTACCTTTAATTTTCTCTTTATTTATCTCAGATATAAATCAATATTTTAGAGAACATGGAGCCAAAGGTGTAACTCTTGACGATAATGAAAATGTTATTATGTTACTTTATGCAGATGATTTGGTAATACTTGCAGAATCCCAAATAGAGTTAAGAAGGAACCTTAAAATTCTTAAATTATATTGCGACAGTCTTAAACTAGACGTTAACCCATCGAAGACCAAAATAGTTATTTTCTGTAAAAGCCCAAATATTGGCTACCAGCCCCAATTTAGGTATAAACATGCTGTTATAGACCTGACAAATACATACGAATACCTATGAGTTATCTTTACTTTTAACGGATTATTTGCAAACAACGCGAACAAAAAGCCAGATTTTCTTAAGGTGTGGTATTGAAAACTATAAATTATTCATAAATATCGCCCCTTGAGACCATAAGAACATTATATAAGAATGTGGTGATTCCTACTTTCACATATGCTAGCAGCATATGGGCTCTTCCTTACCTTAAACAAACAGAGAAAGTGCAAAATAACTTTGGGAAAAATCTTTTATTTTTGCAGAGGTCAACAGGGGCACATATAATCAGAAATGAAAATCATATAAGATAGGATATCGTATAATAAAACAAGCTGTTGAACTTCTTCTCAACGATATGCTCACCGGGCGCTTTGTCATCTAATTAAGCTAAAAGAATCCGGAAATAATAACTTAAAATACAACTGGGTTGACCAATTACATCGATGTCTGGTCACATACTGCGATCTAGATTGAAATATTAATAGTATCACCTTAAACTCAAAAGAAACAATACTAAACCAATATTTGAATAAAAACTCTCAAGAAGACCAAACTAGAATACTGCTTAGCATCCGTCATCCCACATATAAATATCTTTACAAGATGAATCTCATGATAATAATTATTTATGTAGCCCAACTCCACTATATATTAAGAGACTTGTAGCTCAGCTCCGAAAAACCAACACTGAAAAATTATATATCTATATCCATAGCAACTCCTATAAAATAGAAACCAATATAATATGCTCAATTTGAAACTGTCATGAACCAGAAACTCTCGAACACGTGCTGCTAGTCTGTCCAATGTATAAACACCTAAGATATGACTTGATCAAACCTCGAGGACATTCGAAAAACCTGGACTTGATACTTTCATCAACGAATATCATGGATCTTACCAGACTACATCAATTTTTGAGTGGAGCAATGAAAATCAGGGCAATTATCAACAATGAATAAAATTAATGTATGTAATGTGATCATCCAACCTTTCATATGTGAGTAGTTATATAGACACATTATGTTTTTTATATAAGTATATATATATATATTTGGTTGTTATTATGAATCTTTACTAGGTTCCCCTATTGTTTGTCTATAATAATATTGTATTCATGTTTTTTTTTCTCTTTACATGTGTGACTACTCATTTTCAGGTCACTCTCCTTGTTCATGTAATGTATATACGAAGGAACAATAAACCTATTACTATTACTGTATATCCATCTAAGGATGGCTGCTGTATGCTAATATGAATAAATATTATTGTTATTATTATTATTATCTCTCAAAATATGATAATAGGTCTGTTCCAACCGCAGTCAGAAACTGTAAGAAACGATCAGAGAATAACTGGTCACGGCAAACAACGAGTTTACGTTCGCGTAATTCCTATCACTGATTGCGATGGTCGACTATTCTCTGATCGTTTCTTACAGTTTCTGACTGCGGTTGGAACAGACCTATTAGTGATGCTACCATCTTGCAATCACTTGATAAAGACTCATGCATTGCAATGCAGTGTTCAATATTCTCTTTTAAATAGTTATGAAAATAACAGATTATAATTTACACAGTAAACAACAAACTATAAAATGCGAATGAAAACGACAAACTTCTGATAAAATTGTCCGATTTTGACAACATAAGTCTGGCAGCCCCGGACACGGCAGCCAACTTTTGGACCGTAACTTCCCCTGTCTTATGATTAATTATTCCATTTACACTTTGGATATTTAGATTTTGTTCACTGGCTGCAATTGTTACTACAAATGTCAAAATTGCAAACTTATCGTAAATGTGAATGTGAATATATTATGTGAAAACTAATAAGATAGACTAACACAAAAGTAACAGAAAGTACCTACATAAATATCAGTATTTAGTTTACTTACAGTTCTTCCGCCTTCTATAAAAAAACTATAAAACTCTTTCTCTTTCTGTAACTGACCACTAGTTAACAATCTAAGGTAGACTACCATGTAGTCAGAAAAGCCTTGTTCATTAAACACACTATGTAAGTCCTTAAGAGCCTCATCAATATTTTCTATCGTTTTAAGTCTTTTCAGTACCTCCATATACTACAAATAAAATGTTATCAATCCTCAACACTGTATAAACAGAAAGTAATAAGTAACCTACTACTTACAGTGTCATAAAAGTCTTCAACAGTGAATTGCTGAAATCCAAGAGATACTAAATCCTCTTTGCTATTTTCCGCAAGTTTGTAGAATTCATTGAATTCGTGTTTATTTCTAAGAAGTCTTTCTATATTGGCGTAACTGAATGCTCTAAAAAAGCAGTTGCCATCTGGTCTAGTTCTACGAATAAATTTGTATTTCGTGGCAAGGTTGCTTACTTTTTCTAAATATATATTATCCGATGAGTATTCATTATTGAGGGAAATGATGGGTTCCAAATCACCCACTAGTGGAATTGTATCTGAAATCTATAACTGTTTATTAGTATCAACATAACCTTACTTTTTTATCAAAATTACCTCTTTTTCAATTTGGCGTTGCTGGGCCAGTATTAATTCATCTTGATTTTGCTGTGGATTTTTATCATTCACAGCACTACTCATATTTTCTCCTTGCTCACCCATAAGTATTACTATTAGTTATTAATTTTTGAAATCAAAAATACCGACCTCAAGCTAAGTAAAAAAAAATTTGGTAATGGCTAAATTTCCATGTATATTATATATTTTTTAAATCGTTACACAAATAGCGTAATCACAATTAATTAATATCTTGTTAACATAACTGATCTATTTATACTAATTAATCACGATACGATATCCCACCGATGCCGATAGCCAAACAAATTCACAAACCTGAAAACCTTGCCTATGCTAAAAATTGAAAACTGACAGCAGAGATATATAACTGATATAACTGATATAACTGACATTTCAACAGAGACAAATAATTAGAGATCAATAAAAAAATGGTAGGCAGCACAAATTTCGCATTTTTGTGCTCTATGTGGCATATAAGTTAGTGAATTGGATTTTTGACAACTAAAAGTAGGGTTATGTATTATTAAAACTCGTGCTTCTCAGTTATTTTTTGAAAATGGCTGTAGCTCAACAAAAATCAAAAAAATCAACACCTTGGGTTCAATGTGAGCATTGTTCAATTTTTTTAAATACTAAAGATACAGACCATCATAATAAAGACTGTCCTCCTGATACTGAACTAGTTACATACAATTTTGTAAAAAATGAAATTCTGTATGGATCCTTGGACCAAAAAGTTAATGAAGAAATAAAAAATATATCTTCAAAGGACAAAGAAAATATGGTATTTTTAAGTGAATCAGTAATTAGATTGTGTTCCTTAGCAATCGGTGATTATGCAGTTATTAAGAATTTAGATAGTAACATTCTTCCTGTAGCAAAAATTGTGTGGCCCACCAATGAAAAATCACTTACTTCGGTATTGTTCACTAAAAATGGTATGCCTCTATTTAATACTCCCTGCTTAACCAACATTTTATGAAATTTCAACCAAACTGATTAAATTGATACAATTTTTCTAATGAAATGATTATAAAGGTTAAGGTTGGAATATCCATTAACAGAGTGTTATTATTTCAGCTATAGACTTAGGTTCTTTCAAAGTAAATCAACGGGTTGCAGTTGAAAAGCTACCAATTCCGACACAGGAGGCAACATTAATATCATTATTAATCATGAATAGACCAAAATCATTAGAAATAACTCCAGAACTTTTTAATAGAATAAGCAAAAGTTATGACAATAGAATATTAACTAAAGGAAATGTGATTAGCATCATGTTTTATGGAAAAGAGTTAAAATTTGAGGTAAAAAGATTGGACTCATTAAATCAATATGATGATGCTGATATAACAAATGATTTTAGAAAACTTTCTATAGATGGTCAACCACACTTTTATAAAATTACGGTGAAAACCAAATGGACATGTTTTAAGTAAGTATTTACCATTATTCTATTGAATACAAGAAAAAACTGAAAAGGTAATGAGAGATAGGTAGGTAATATTATCTACACTTATTTCTAGAATAGAGACCACACTTCATACTCTTGATTATTTTTATATCCTTTCATTATTATTATTTTATTTTAAATACTCATAACTTTATTTCAAATTTAAATCTTATATCAAAATAATTCTTATTATAGGGATGAAGAATCTTATCAAAAAGAGAATGAAAACAAAATTTTTGATCAACCTGCAGGTGTTGAAGATGAGATAAATGAGATCCAGGAATTCATTCATATGTGTTTTAACAATCCTCTTAATAGATCTCAAACAAAAGCTATATTACTTTATGGAAACTCAGGAACAGGAAAGACAATAATTGCCAAATATTTATCTTCAAAACTAAATGTCAATACTATTAGTATTAGCTCTCCAGATTTATTTAACAATAATTCTAATTCAGGGGATAAATATATCCAACAACTGTTTAGTGAAGCCATAGAAAATGCTCCTAGTATAATTATTCTAGATGAATTTGATATACTTTGCCCATCCAGAGGAACACGATTAACAGAAACAGAAAAAAGAATTGTTTCTACTTTTCTGAAAATATTTGATGATCTTCATACACAAAAATCGTTGAAAATCTTTATTATAGCAATATCTAACAAACCAGATAGTATAGATCCAGCTTTTAGAAGATGTGGTAGGTTAGATAGAGAAATAGAAATTCCTACACCAAACTCTAAGAGTAGAAAAGAAATTTTACGATCTATTTTGGAGCAAATGACAATAGAATTAAATGAAAGCAGTTTTCAATGTGTAGCAATGAACACACATGGTTTTGTAGGTTCAGATTTGGTTTCACTGTGTTCTATGGCAGCTTTAAGTGCTAATAGACAAAATGAACCAGTCAATATAAAACATTTTGAATATGCCTTGAAAAAAGTTAGGCCCAGTGCAATGAGAGAAGTGCAGATTGAAGTAAGAATGTTATTTAATAAATTGATTATTCTGAACCGGTTTTTTGTCTTTCTTATAATTTTTTTTATCCTTGATTAAATTTACTGCTGCCCCTCTTGTAAATAAAATTTTAATTGTATTTTAGATCTCAAATGTTGAATGGAGTGATATTGGGGGCCAAGAAAAATTAAAAATTATATTAAAACAGGCCATTGAGTGGCCTTTAAAGTACCCTCAGAGTTTTTTAAGATTAGGAGTAACTCCTCCCAAAGGAGTATTAATGTTTGGACCTCCAGGCTGCTCTAAAACAATGATAGCTAAAGCTCTTGCTTGTGAAAGTGGTTTAAATTTTTTGTCTATTAAAGGTGATATTTTATTTTGTGTTTCTCATTCAAATATTGAAAAAAATGTTATTTCAATTTGAGCTATCTATAGATAAATTTGATGCTATTTATGATTGGTATTTGACGTAGGTCCCGAACTCTTCAGTAAATGGGTAGGTGAATCCGAAAGAGCAGTTAGAGAAGTCTTCAGAAAAGCGCGACAGGTAGCTCCTTCTATAATCTTTTTCGATGAAATTGATGCTTTAGGTGGAGAACGAGGTAGTACTTCAGGAACAAATGTTCAAGAAAGAGTATTAGCACAGTTATTGACAGAATTAGATGGTATTACACCTTTACAGGATGTCACAATTTTAGCAGCAACAAATAGACCAGATAGGATAGATAAAGCACTTCTTAGACCTGGAAGGTTGGATAGAATTGTTTATGTTCCACTACCAGATGAACAAACAAGGAGAGATATTTTCAGGATAAAATTTCTAAAAATGCCAGTAAGTTATCTTTTTACGTCTTAAACAACCTTATTAAATTTTCATGGGATAATCATTATTTATATTTGATGTATTTCCAGATCTCTGGTGTTGATATTGAAAGTTTGGTAAATAGAACAGAAAATTATTCAGGTGCAGAAGTAAATGCTGTGTGTCATGAGGCAGCCATGATGGCTTTAGAAGAAAATTTAGAAAGCCAATTTGTGGAAATGAAACATTTTGATAAAGCACTTTGTTTGATAACACCACGAACATCCTCCTCTTTAATAAGTTTGTACAAAGATTATTTATCACATAAAAGCTGATTTTGAAGTGTATTTTATATTACTAATAAATATACTGCTAATAGAGTGTATCCCACTTCTCACACTTTTATTCCCGTTGGGTCATTATGTATATACTTCTTACTCTTGACGCCTGTTCTATGAACCTGACAACCTAAGTTCCTATATCAGGATCAGGGGAATATAAAACTTGGTCTTTTTCTTAACAATATTCTTTTTGGGTAAGGGCAAAGCTGATAGGTTAGAGGTGATTAACTCTTTATCGGGAGATGTAACCATGTGATTTTAGTTTGTCTCAAAGTATATCGTCTTAGCTTTTCCGCAAGCATCTAAATACGACCTTGAATTTCAACTGAAATGAAACCCAACAAACAGTCGAGTGACAAGGAAAGGGCGAGCCAATGAGTTTTGTATCGGGTGTATGATGGCTGCTAGTGACCATATATGATTTATTGCTATTGGCCCATTAATTTTATGATTGCCTGCAAAAGCTAAGACGATATATTTTCAGACAAACTATACATTGATTTCAAAGAACAATATAGCGCGTTACTGCCCTATAAAAAAAACAATTGACAATAACAGACGGTTGGTGTAGGACTCTCGGTTATAGCATACTTCCAGATTCGATAGAAAAAATTGTTCATGGAGATGATTATTTTTTTCACTTTTCAAAATCTGACATTTTGGTGGTTTTAACCAATAGCAATACATTATTCTAGCCAATCATTCGGTATTATACTGATAATTCTGCTTCCTCGTCGATAAAACCTTGTTTACATTGAAACGTCAAAATTTTACTTTACATTTGTCATTATTGACAACTAAAAGTGCTTCGAAGTTTATTGAAAAATGAACACAAACCCGTTCAGTGCCATCACCCAAGAGAATGTTGAACATTCAATACATTTAAATACATTTTTAATTGTTGAAAAAAATAATCTTCCCAAATACAGCTCGCTCTTCAAATTTTATCACATAATTTTTTATTTTCATCACTCAAACTTGTTTATTTTGAGGCAAAAACATTCAAACAAACCGAATTTACATACATATCAATCGGTTTGTTTTCATATTTTTGCCAAATAAACAAGTTTTCGTGGAAAAGAAAAAATTATCGATAAAATTTGAAGCTCTCGTGGTATTACCTTTGATAATTTTTAATTTTAACCTAGTTCAGCCATCCCCAACCCTCTCCCTAGGGACGGGAGTGGGGGTGGCATTGTAAAATAGTCATAAAAATAAATTTTCAAATTTGGAATCAAATTCTACGTAATTTTTCACGTATTCCTACTCATAACATTTCACTTTGATAACTTTTTTAAAATAAAGTTATGCAAAAAAATGCTAACAAAAAATGGATTATTCAATGAATATAAAAGGTAGAACGTGTCGCGGGACACACGGTAGGAACTTTAGTTCCTTTTAAGCAAAAGTTATGTAATACATCTGACGTTATAGATAAACAATTTGCATATTCTTTGGTGGTTGAGTAGTAAGCACACCAGACTCTCACGCGGTAGACCCGGGTTCGATTCCCCGCGAGGTATTCTTTTTATTGTTAATTTTATTTTTAAATAATCATTCTGCTTGATATTAATAACGACAACAGGTAGACGTTTGAAATATTTAGCAGAATATTCATTATTATAGATAATGGTACGGTTCCCTCCATGAGGGAGTCTGACTGGCAACATCTACTTATAACAGCATCGTATATTTAAAAAAGGAAACCGTAGCATTATACAAATTGGACATTCGTTTACCACAAAATTAGTGGAAACATGAAATTGAATTGTTAAATTTTTAATTTGAAGTTATATTACAGTTTATAGAAATTTTTATTTTCTAGATTTTTTCCTAAGTGGGTCGTAGAAAAAATATGCTGCTCGACTTGTGTGGATTGTCCATATCGCACTTGAACGATTGAGCACTCCATCTTCGTCCTCGTGCGATATGGCCATCATATCCACACTAGTTGCACAAACTACAATTTCTTTCAAAATATTGTTACGCGAGCTGCTGCATTAATGTGCTCAATTAGTGCCCCCAGTGAAATTCCCATATGAGACGACTATGGCTCCTCCGCCGTATTTTCAAGAATGATCTA
>CAJUYG010000298.1:42653-57363 GCA_910591675.1 Galerucella calmariensis
TACATGTAGCCATTAATACAAATAGTTTTTTGGAACTGTCGAGGTTACGTTAATTTTGAGCATTTTATTGAAGAAAGTAGTAGATTTGATGTCATTTGTTCATGTGAAACCTGGACTTGGCAATCAATAAAACCACAAAATAGTTTAAATTAACGTTTACTAGTTTTAGGTTCCTTTTTGTTTATATAAGTTGAAGTTGGCTTTTTCTTACATTTTATAGGGCACACTTTATATTAAGCAATAATTTTTTTTTCTCTCTTTTTAACTATATACTAATTCTAAGTTTCTATAAAAAAGTTTTTCTTGTATTTTAGATTTTAGATAAGTCAATTTTTTTGTACTTCCAAATCCTTGCTGTAAAACTTCTGTTTTCATAAGCAATAAAGATTATTATTATTATTATTACTATTCTAGGTGGCCATGGTTTGGACCGGCATGAGTATATCCTCTGCACGTTTCCATCCCCATTTTTCTGGTAAACAAATGTTCTTGAATAAAAACAACATGAACAAATTCTCACCTTTTGCTCCAATTTTACAAAGTGGCAAAGTGGATCTAACACTAATCATAACAAAATAGGTTAAAGGCGCCGGTGATATTCTCATAATGTCGGATACCATAAAATTCCTCCAAGGTAGGATTAAAGTGACTACTGGTCTCTGGAAGTGAGTAGGAAGAAGAAGTCTCTTTAAACTTTAAACTATACATACAAGACCTACAACACTTATTTTATTGTGAATCTTCAATGTTCTAACACCCGCACTTGCAGGTATGATTTTGCTCAGTTACCTAGTCTTTTTTATTAAAAGATAATACCTATCAATTTAAAACAATGACAAAAAGTAACCTAAACTTTTTATAGGGTTTACGTGATGAGAATTGTTATTCGGAAGTTTAATGTGATTCTAAGACTTGTAACCTTCACTTTTTCGACGGTCGGTAGCGAAAAGGGTGAGCAGATGTCCCAGCCCAACGATTATACACCCTACAGGATTGCTTATTTCCATTTAACTCTGTGTTCGCCTCGCTCAAGTCGGACGAATACGTCATCACTGGACCTAACCTTTTTAATTTTATGGTTAATCGTGTTTTGACGATATTTTATCCGTTTTTTCAATTTTGAAGGTGGTAAGTAAACTTCACTAATAATTGTCAATTAAGAAAGTCTATAAATGCGAAGCACTTTATTTCAGTGTAAATATAAAATTTTTGGATTCGAGCTTCAATGTATACATTTTAAATACTATAAAGGTGGATTCATGGAAGCAAAAATAAAAATTAATTGAAAACTAAAACAGAGAACCATGTAAAATGTAATGTAAATGATCATGCAAAAAAATAAGAAATTAAGATATAAGCTAAAACTAAAAAGAATGCCTTAGTTTCTCAGTTTCTGGCATAAACATCTACATTACATTACATGGTTTTATTTGTTCTTAGTTCTGTTATAAAGTAATCTAAGTTTTAATTTTTGCTTGCACGAATCCTTCTTTGTAAACTTCGAACAATTATTAGGATTAATTATAATAATTATTAATCCCAGAAAAAAAAACGGTTGGAGAGAAAAAGCTGTGAGTACGACAAGAGATGATGGAGGTTTTAAAAAAATTGCTCATTAATGAATTTTTTAGCAGTGCATAAGGCGTCTATTTTATTTTCCCCATAAGAAAAAAAATATATTATAATGCTGAGTTTACCATCAATTAACCCATAAACACAGCTCGTAGATTTGCTTCTCTTTCTGTGCAAAATAAATTATAAGCAAGTTTCTGCAATTCAAAGTTATTGTTTCAATCGTTAATTTATATTTTATAACTACTTATACTACTAAATATAATTTTTTAAATAAAATATCAAAAAAAAATTAATTTATTATTATTTTTTGCAAATACACAAGAAAAACGTGAAAAATATTAACGATTGCAATATATTTTAAATTGGTCGAGGTCCACTGGTGACGTAAGCAAGTTCCCACTCACCGACGAAAGATTTAAGCGAATAAGCAATCCTGTAGAGTGTATAATCGTTGGTCCCAGCCGGGGATTGGAAGTGGCTAATGAGACGACAAGCGGGAATTGAAGGATGGTTTGATATATTTTATAAATCGAAACAGGTCGAATGACATTTTACAAACCAAAGGATGCTAGGACTTTTCTGATTGGTTCATTAACTGATAACATCTCTAGCATGTTAGAATCTAATCAGGGACATTACATGGGTGTACCGGATAAAAATTGGACGAAGGGATTGAATTTGGAAATCGGAAGTAAAATCTATCGAACGCTCATCTCAATATAAAAAAGATAGTTTTAAAGATTTGAATAATTTTATATGTTTTAATTTTAACGCGAAAAGTACAAAATGTTCCAAAAATATGTTCGTTAAAAAGTTAGACTCAATTCATATTACATGTTTTAGGTTTTTATAGTTTTTATTTTTCGCAACACTTTCAACTGAGGTAAACTTGGGTTCTGATGAATACCGTAACCTTAATAGATTGAATTTATCTTCCCTCAGAATTTATAGGTTTATATCACGATAAGAGAAGTTTATTTCTTGGACTTTATTGCTCATATAGTAGTGTTTGAACTCTAATAAATAGTAAACAAACTAAATTAAATCACGAAATATCGATAAAGATTAACAATCACATTATCAGAAACTGATAGAGATTGAAGAAGTTGGTTCAAATGAAGGTATTGATATCATCCCTGAAAATATTGTTATAAATACTTGGAAATATTTTATTGTTTAGTTGTTTTGCCACGAATGCTCGTTGTTGTGGAAGTTTATGAAGCAGCATTGAATTTGTTGCCAGTTATAATACCAATGTTTGTGGGTTGACAGATGTCACTATAGTTATATTTCCGGAGATTAGATGTTAGTATGAATCATGTTAGTTTGAAGCAAGAGATAGTTGGTGATTGAATCGAAGCGAGAAAATAGTCAGTAAATGAAGGGAAAGAGCTCCTGAAAAGTCCCAGATGACTCCACTTTGGGCTCAATTCGAAGATCATGGCAGATGTTTTTAAACGAGAAAAAACTTAACGCGATTGAGTTTACGGAAGGGGGGAAAATGGCCCCTTACACCCTGGAAACGGGCTTCTTGTTAATATCTGGCTCAATATGCGAATTAGAGATTTTTTTCAGATAAAAAATGAAGATCGTCCTATTATCTACAGAAATGATCCTAATCATTTTTTATGAAAATTCGATAGTTATCGATAATGAGACCTAAAAGTCTCCTCATTTCAGCTGCTGCTCTGCCTGTAGGAATTCTGCTAAGCGGGCGGACCAATTGTTCCCTAACTCGGCAAAAAATTGACATTTCCCGATGATTCAAAGTTTATCGCAATGGGAAGACCCGTATATTATTCCATGTGACTTGCAGCTCGTTCGTACTTCACAAAAATATTTAAAAAAAGCGGTCAAAGTTTTTTTCCACAAGATTTTGAGACTATTTCATTAATTTGTTCATATTTTCTTGAAAAATAGTCTTTTATCCCAATCTTTTTTGATAATGGAACCTTAGGAGGTCTTGAATGATCTCAGAAATTATTTTTTTATATCTTTTTTTGCGTCTTGATAGAAAATTGATTTGTTTATTCACATTTTTCTGCCGTTTTCGGAGTTCTGTACAATCTGTGGAACAATCGCGATTTAAAAATGTATCATCCTATATATTGATATGGAAAATAATATCATACACCACATACACCAAACAAGGGTTATTTTGATATAAAATTTAAAAAATAAAAACTATTTAAAAGGGAAATCTCTCTTATCAATAAACAAAAATAAATCAAACTAGAGAAGACAGTTTGAAATTTATAATGTAACTGATAAAAAATAAACTAAAATTTGAATTAAACTTGACAAAATAAAAATAAAAAATCACCTGAAATATATTTGAACTTTAATCCGAACTTTAAACAGAAATCTTGATAACTTCTTTCTAATTTATCAAAATTCTTTTCATATAATTTCAGAATCTTCAAAAGCTTTATAAAAGGTTTCTTGGCTAATATTAATCTAAAAAGAAAGAACCTGAAAAATAAAAAATTTATTAGTTAGGTTATAAAATCTGACATAAAAATAGAAAGAGTATATCTATGAACATAGTTAACTAAGAGTGAACTTAGAACAGAAATAAAAACAAATGTCAAATAATTTTTAAAATTTTGAAATTAAACGATAAAAACAACAATGAAGTATTTAAAGATATTAATAATAAACTTTCATATTTAAAAAGGAACATAAAATTAAACATTCAAGTCAAGTAAAAAAAATTTTAAAAATTATTAAATGAATTTGATTGGTGAGCTTATATAAAAAAATTTGAAACTAAGAGACACATATGGTTGTTGATTTAAATTTAAAAAAAGAATTACGTTGTTATTGATTAGAAACAGGGAGGAAGGCGTCCCTTAGTTGTAAAGAGATACAGAATTGAAAAGAAAATTTCTTCTAATGTTGTTAAAACAATTAAAGTTTGAGTTATAATAAAGTAAAAAAACTTAAAATGTATAGTACAAGTGTAACTAACCTTTTTCAACAAGTTCCTGTTAAAAGTCTGTGGTAAATATCCACTTAAATTAATAAACCCTTCAAATAAACCATAAATGAAAACTAGAGGCCATTTATACTGAAAATTCTCCAAGCTCACGACGGAACCTGAGCGAAGCAATCCAAATCAAGGACTGGCAGGCCCAGAGCGGTCTGAAACATAAAAGGAAGTAATTATTAGAATTTCAAAACGTAGAAGAAAAAAGGTAGGTATTTGATAAATTATAATTTGAATCATCAACTTACATGTGGGTGGTGATAATAAAAATCTGATATTTATCTCTCATTGTTGAGGTAGTAGACTCGTCCATTTTGTTGAAACAGATGTTTTCAAACAGTAGCATAAGATAAATTCGTATTCTATCCTTGTTACACATTTTGTGCTAGAGTTGCATAACTTGCGTAAGAACTAGCTGTTAATTTTCTTTAGTATGAATGTTCAGCAGGAGTGAAAGACCATTTAGATAAGAGTTTAATAAAAAATTTGTCTGCATATTCACTTTTTAAATCTGTATAAATACACCAAATAGTAAAAGGATAAATTTATTAATATTTCACTGATTACGAAACTAATTTTTTCTTTCATAAGGTTGGCAAACTTAGTACACTATCAAACATTTTCAAGGGCAAGGTCACAGGACCGGCCTCAAAAGTTTTCAAATACAATTAAAGTTATAAAATTATAAAAGGTAAGCAGAATTAAAAAAAAAACACAAATAAAGTATTTAATACCTGAACTCACCCTGAGTGACAAAGAGTTCTAAAAAACCGGTAAGTGGTGTATGATACCATCAACATAAAATAAATTTCTTAAAATCATTGCCCAACAAACAAATACTTCAACACAAACAAAACAAAAAATTTTAATAATAATAACACACAACACACACAAAACACTAAATTCATATCAATATACATATTGCTTTTCAATGCACGTAACATCATTTCAAAGCTTAGAGTGTCTAGTTTTCGAATGTACTTTTTGATTTTTGATAAAATCCAATCATATTCCAGAAATCAGGGAAATTGATCACATCGGTAAAAACCGAACTTTTTTTAAATAATTAAATAAACAAATCAATTTTTCATCAAAACGCAAGAAAGATATAAAAAAACAATGTCTGAGATCATTCAAGACCTCCTAAGGTTCCATTATGAAAAAAAAATTGGGATAAAAAACTATTTTTTTAAATATGAACAAATTAATGAAAAAGTCTCAAAATCTTGTGGAAAAAAACTTTGACTGCTTTTTAAAATATTTTTGTGAAGTACGAACGAGCTGCAAGTCACATGGGATGATAGCTACGGGTTTTCCCATTGTGATGAACTTTGAATCATCGGAAAATGTCAATCTTCTGTTGAGTTATGGAACAATTCGTCCGCCCGCTTATAAGTTGATGCATAGACAGCAGAATTCCTACAGGCAGAGCAGCTGCTGAAATGAGGAGACTTTCAGGTCTCATTATCTCGATTACTATCGAATTTTCGAAAAAAATGATGGGGACCATTTTTGTTGATAATATGACGATCTTGATTTTTATTCGAAGAAAAATTCTTTAATTCGCATATTTAGCCAGATATTAGCGAGAAACCCGTTTTCCAGGGTTTTGGGGGCCATTTTCCCCCCCTTCCGTAAAGTCAATCGCGTTAAGTTTTTTCTCGTTCAATAACACCTGCCGCGCGACCTACAAATTGAGCTCAAAGTGAAGTCCTCAGCGACTTTTCAGGACTTTCCAATATTTTCAGGTGTTCAGTTACTGGACTAAAATCAGTTTGTTCAAAAATTCACTCAAAGGCTTGGAGGATACTGAATTTCTATGAGGAGAGATAAGGGAGAAACTAATGAGGTGTGGACAGAGAGCTACTAACTCCAGTACCGCTTTTGGTAGTACTACGCTATAGTGGAGTATGCTCATCATTGCCAGGACTTTCCGTGAGAGTTCATTTGGGGTCTCGTGTTTGTTGTATTTGTAGGTGTTAAGCCGGAGCAGATGTTTTATTCAGGGAGGATTAGTCTGGAGTGATAACAGAGTGTATGTGAATGTGGTAGTACACAATATATTCATCCCTTTAACAAAAATTTATAGACCTTAAAATCCCCAAAGTTGCGATACAAAATATTCATTTATCATTCATGCTAAAAATATACATATCGATTTTGGTTTAAATAGTTTAAGTAAAGAAATAAAATAAGTACACAAATTGACATAAGTGACGTTAAAGCAGTGTTAATTTAAGCTATAGAAAACGGCTACTAAATGTTACCAGGGATTACTTCACGACTCGAAGTAGTTTTATAAAAAGAATGGACCATTTTAAATTGGAAGTCTCCTTTTAATAGGAAATTTGTCTGTAAAAATAGTTGAAGACAATCAACTATGAATAGATCCTAAACTTATATATTTTATCATTCTTTGAGGCGACTGCCAAGTGAAACTCTTTACATTTTGGCTTTAAATGCGCAGCTTGCTAGTCAAGTTTCTTCAGTGGCTCCAGTAGGACGTCTCTCGCTTCAAGCGACAACGTCGATTTTATAGTTACGCGAATAACGGAAAACTGTTTCTACTCGATTATATTTTTGAAGATTTTCTAAATTACAGAAAAAATAATAATAAGTACCTAACTCGTAAATATTTCCTTTTTTTATATAATTTAAAAATAGGTAAGTTTAGAAAATCTAAGAATTTTTATATTTTGAAAACATTTCGATGATAGATGGATTGGAATCTTTTGTACAAATCACTTTTTTAATCATGTTACATATAGTCCGCCGTTGCTGTATTCAAAATTGAATTTATTCGAGCTTTGTACAAGTTTAATGCAGTAGCCAATACACTGCGTTATGAAGAAAACAGCGTACTGAAAAGGTTGAAAATATATTTTGGTAAAATATATAAATAAGTTACATCATCTTATTAACAGAGTATTTCAGAAAAAAAGCCCACGTTTCACTTGTGATAGTTTTTTTAATTTTGAAACTTCTCAACATAAGTGAACATAATTGAAAGACAATTAGTATGGAGCGTTTTTGGTGACCACATACTTTTCACTAAGTAGGTATCTCCCCAATCGTTAGTTTCTTGTTACTCTCAGCCAAATGCATGTCGCACTGATATAGATGAAAACAAAGTAAGGTAAAACGTACAGATATTTCTCGGACCTTTTGTCTTCTGACTTGAAAAAGCTTCAATATCTATTCTTGCTCGAATGCATCTTCCAAGTAACTATATTGTTGCATTTCAAACACTTCTTGCAGTGCGGACCAGTTTCAAATCCCCTTAGTACATAGTACAGGTATTGTATCACATGTACCAATTGTGTAGTATATAATTCACGTAAATTGTATATAATCTAATTCACTCTTGTCAGCACAAGCTAATCTTATTCGAAGTAGATCAAAACTTTTATTTTGCTTATGGATCACGTTGACTTGTGTTTGACGATAACTTTATATAAACAATATTGTTAAAATGATTCGTAACTATTCACTGACTGTAGGTACTATTAAATAATATACTCAAATTTTAATGTTTAACCGCTGACGTAGGACTACTTTGATATAAGAGATATAAGAGGTGTGTTGTGAGCTTACAGTTACCAGTAAGCAGACTCACCACAGTTTTGACAATTTTCCTGTCTTCACTTATTAACTTTTTCGTAAGCCTTGCGAATGCTCTATTATGAACGTTTTTGAAGTTTGGATACACAGAACGGATTCAGCAACACTGTTCGTATCAGTATTAGGAATATTTGTAACTTATTTAATACTTTTCGGATGGTTTCGGGTGCTTCTAGGCACGGAACTGTCGAAACTGTCATTTTCGAGAGAGTTTGAAAATTTATAAAGTCTTAAGGTGGGATTATACAGCAAATAAAATAAAATAAGGAGCTAATTAAAATAAGTTAAGAAATAAGGACAAAAAACATTGGTTTATACAGAATACAGATGACTAAAGTAAAATAAGAGTAAGCCAATCAAATTGCAGCTTTTTTGACAATGACTGTTTGTGTTTTGTGCAAGCAATTTTTTGTCCCTATTCATGGGTCGAACTTTAAAACGTCTATTTTTTTTATGTAATAAAGCCTCAGTGCCTGCGGATGGGTAATAATCTGTGGTGTCTGCCATCAACAACAGCATCGCCCCCAGCTTTAATATTTCTATCATCCATCTATTTCAATCAAAGTGAACAAATAAATATAATATTTTTAGGTTAGATAAGAATAATTGGAAACTCAGAGCATTTAGAACAGAAATATCTGGGTCATGCGCATTATCGGTTTCCATTGTTTCCAAACAAATTAAAATAAAATAAGACAAAAAGATAAAAGTTGGCCATCTTTTGCACTAATTCTTATTTCCTATTTTACCTTATTTCTTGTATAAACGATTTCACAGAGTTGCGTATGCTCATCTTTATTATTTTAATTTATTTTATTGCTTTATTTCATTTTATTTGCTGTATAATCCCACCTTTACAATTTAAATTCGCGGTAACTTTGGTAATAATTAAAGTGCCGAAAGTAAACAAGGTAAATTATTCTACTTCTGTTAGCAAGCGTGCATCGTGTGACCGATCAGTAAATTATGCAATCACTCATTCACGCCATTTAAATAAAACGCAAACCTCAAAACGTACGCAATTTCGTCAATAAATATGTTTCGGCATAAGGTTAGAGGAGAAGAAAATGTATAAACCTTGAACTTTATGTATGTCAATAATTGTAAATGTAAATTGAAAAATACTTCTGAGTAAAGCGTTATGAAAAATGCTGTAGCCATTCTATACCGTAATCTACTGAAATAAATCCAAGTTCACGGTTTCGGGTTAATGTTTAAAGGAAGGACTTTTTACTGCTTAAGTATGTTATTTTTATGTAGTAAGAAGTTTTGGAATAAAACTGACAAGTTAAATGTTATTTCACATGTCTATTGGTAAATACTTTGCCAAAGCACTCGACTGTGGTAACAATTTACTCTTAACAAAATTGAATGCAATAGTATTTAAGGTGGTTAGGTGGGATTTTGGGAAACCGTACGATAGTATCGCAAGTTGCCCATCTAGGTCCAGTGCTGTTCAATCTGTTTGTCAGTGATATTCCTGAAGTTATATGCGACTCGGAAATTTTAATGTTTGTGGATGATCTAAAATAATTCAAGTGTAAAGTCAATGTTAATGACACAATCTTTCAAATTGGTGCAATGTAAAACTGTTAAGGCTTATAATCCAACTCAGTATCAACATATTATTTAATCATAAAAAAAATCAACAATCACCAATTTACTTTGATATGCAACTGGACTTGAAATGACTGGGACGCTTCATTCTCTCCCAAAAGTCAAAGCGACCAGTGTTGAATATTGTATTTAATAAATTTCATCCAAAAAATCATGTACAAAAAAACAAACAAAGATCTCAAATGTACAACTCAAAATTTTAATTTTCATTTAAATTGTAATATTTAAACTTCAAGAGCTCATTTTGTTTAATATTTCATATATTGTGTTTTATTTATTTCCTGTTATGTGTTATATGATGTCATATTTTCTGTTTTTTTTATTATTGTATTAAAATGGTATGTCCATTAAATAAATAGAAATTTTCATAAAATTTCTTCACGTCACTTAACGTGTTAAGAAAGTGAAATGTTTCAAAACTTCGATAAGGGTGACATAAGTCAAGGGACAGATTTCTAAATAGTTAGGTAAATTAGAACCAAACCATATGATTGGGAAAATATTTACATAGCAACATTCAGTATTTAAAAAAAAGGTGTTAATAGACAGAATTCAACGAAACAAGCAAATAAATTCATTAACGTATAATCATTATTAATATATTGTTAATAAAAAGTCTATATTCAAATAATTATCAATACATACTGAACACTGCTTTTTTAAAGCTGTGATATAAAATACCATTGTAATTGGACTCTCCCTGTATACTTTATAGCACTAATGAACCACTCTATATATGAAAATTCAGATATATGCAACTAATAGAATTGACAATAAGAGATATCTATTCATTTGATCGAAAAAATTCTCTAGAATATCAATAGATTAAGATCAGGTCGCCGGTCATCCTTCTATCGATTCTTATCTTCTTATCCATCTCAAAATTTTATGGGAGTTCTGTTAGATAAGTACCTAGGTGAAGCTTGTTATCTTGATATTTTCTACAAAGAGCGTCGATATGGGGATGGGGGTAATGAATAAGTAAATAGTAACGTATTATATTTTTTAATTGAATTTAATAACCAACGTCGCTTTGTGTTTTTGGAAGTGTTTCCAGTAGTACAGGGAATGAAGCTCAAAAAAAGGTAAAACCTCGCAATTTTTTCGTCCAGCATGGATTGACTTGAAATTTTTACAGGAGGTAGGTAATATCCGAAGGCTCAAAATCTATATCGAACCGATGGGCGCTAAACGGTTTTTAGGGGTGAAAACTACCCTTATATGTCAAAAATCATAAAATAACATTTTAAACCTGAAAATGGGTAAGATTTGGTTTGGATAAGTTGAATAATGATTGTTTTGAGCTTTGGAATACAATTTCATCATATTTCAACCCTTAAAAAGCAGCCCCCGTTACAGCTTAATGTAAAAAAAATCACGAATCCTTAAAAAATGATTTCGCCTCTGATTGATTTGCATAAAAATTTGGGATTAGGCTCAACTCACCCTCTGCTTTATATATCATGTCATGCCGACGAATCCTGATTGTTTCTTAGGGGTGAAAACCACCCCTAAATGTCAAAAATTAAAAAATAGCATTATAAATCTTAAGATAGGTGAAAATTGGTTTGAATTAGTAAAATGATGAATTTGTTACATTTCAAAATACAATTTCATACTTTTTCAACCCTTAAAAATCAACTGTTATTAGTGTTATATGTAAAAAAAAATTTTTGCCAAGAGAAAAATAGTTAATGCTAATAGGGATTTGCTCAATAATTCTGTTGTAAAAAAAATGTGTCACGTGCATTAAGTAACTTTTCAACCTTTAAAAACCACCCTTCAGAACATTGCAATTTTTATAAACTATTGTAATAGATATAAATTGAAAAAAAGTAGACTTAAGTACAAAAAAAAATTTATCAACATAAAAATGCGCTGTATTTTCACATATATTAACATAAATAAATGATTACATTTACAATTACAAATACAAATATGATTTTTAAATATCTGTATCATCAGTTTGATCTTCATCGTGGTCGATTTCATCTTCATCTTCTTCGATCACTGGTGGACTATTATTGCAGTCTTCACCTGAGCACCCAGAGCAAGTGGAATTGAAATATAATCCAACTTATTTCCTTCATTTTTGATGATAAAAAGTTTATTCAAAAACGATTTTGTAGGGTTCTTCAAAAACTGCAAGGATCTCTAAGTTAAATCTCTTTAGAACCTTTCGTTTTTAAATGGGGTGAGTTTAAAGGGCTAAAAAAAGGTGGTGCTCGTGCGTAAATAGACGTTTTAAACGGCTATATCTCGTCAAATATTAACTGTACAAAAAATCTAATTACAGGAAAATTTTTGTCATGAAAAAAGCTACAATTTCGTTTTTTAACTTTGCTTGTACCTCTAATATTTTCGGAGTTATTTTGAAAGAAAGGGTAAAAAATACAAAATTATGAAAAATAACTTTTTACTTTAAGCCATAATTTTTCAAAAACTATGAATTTTAAATTGGTCAAACTTCTTGGACATATTACCTATACATGTACAAAGAGAATTGCACAAGGGTAAAGATCAATTTTAATTAGGGGAGTAGTTAGGGGGTTGTTTTCACCGAATTTTTTGTATAAAAAATTCAGTACTGACATTATTTTTATCATAATTCACTCAATTTTGATGCTACAGACTTTTTTTTAAAAGAAAGGTCTAATTATGCTCTTTAAGAAAGATTCTATGAGTTTTCTACGAAAAATGCATAATTTTTCCGGTATTTGACTTTGAATCTATCACATTTTGCATTTGGGAAAAAAGCTAATCATTGATGGGCCATATCTCGGTTCCTATTGGTTTTAGAAAAATTATAAAAAAAGGTTTCGCTTGTTTTTTTTAAAAATACAATTTTGCTCTCTACAGTTTTTTTGATAAAATGCATAATTTTCAAGTTATCCGCGAAAAACATCAAAAACGTCGATTTTTTCCTCTAAAAAGCGTTACTTTCAATCGCGAATAACTTAGAGAATATTGATTTTACAAAAAAAATGTATGGAATATTTTTTGCTTAGAATCACTTTTTCAATCGATTCCTGTGGTTAAAATGTAATAACAAATTTTCACCCCGCTTTAGCGCCCTTCGGTTCGATATAGATTTTGATCCTTGGGCTATCACCTACCTTCTGTTGAAATTTCAAGTCAATCCATGCTGGACGAAAAAATTGCCAGGTGAAATGCTTCATTCCCTGTACTACAGGGGGTCTATTCACTAACAGTGAGAGCTCCTACGAGAGTACACACTTATAAAGTGCGCATGCGGACTATCCATAATTTACAATTTTGAGAGAGCTCGCATGCGCACTTTGTTAAGTGTGTACTCTCATAGGAGATCTCACTGTTAGTGAATAGACCCCCAGAGGAAAGTGAAGCGTCTAGCTCTTTATGAAAAGGCAACTTCTTTCATAAGCATGAGTAGTAGTACCCAATCTACAATAGAATAACCAAGCAAAAAAGCGTTTACCTCCCCCCAAGAAAAACAAATTTTGACGCCTCTGTTTTCTAAGTAATGTTCGTTGGAATTATTTATTTATTTCTGAGAAAGGTATATGCTCGCCAAAGTGGGCATTATTTAGTAATAATGTTAAATAAAGACACTGTCCCAAATCTTCGTTAAAAAAGGAGGAGGAATAGAGCGCTCGATATTTATAACACGCCGGTTACGGAATGAAATATTTTATTTGTAATTGCGCACGTACCAGTATTCCATAGGTATATAAATTAGTTTTGCACAGTAAAGGAGTATAAACAATGCTCGGTTATATTTTCCAATTTTGGCATTATTTTTGGGATATAAACTAATGATTGGAACTGAATTATTTCCATCCTTTAGCAATAGACATTTATTATTATATAAATACATTATATAGGGTAGCGAGAAAGTCTGACACCAAGTCATTTAGTTTGAATAGAATAAACATATAATTATCAAATTTTATGGTTATGAGCGGTATTGTCGCCGTCCATAAATTTCAATAAGTCCGCTTACTCTCGCCGGAACCTAAAATCGTCCCTTCCTGTCCTCGCGCATCCCTTGACCTGCCGGTTTGCCTCGAGTACCCACCGGGTGGGCTAGCTTAGCTAGTTTAACAGAGTGTCTTCAATTGAATAGTTCGCAGTGTCGATACGAGTTCTACTGAGTGCGCGAATTAAACGTTTTATTTGAACCCAGTTTTTTTATCATTGTATATTTTTTCATTGTATACAAGAGTTCGAATCTACTACACACTAAAATTTGCAAATAGACAAGTGAAATCTCAATGTATAAATAAAGAATATTCAAAATTGAAAATTTTAAAAAAAATTTAGTTTGGTCATAGTTAAATGAATGTCCTGTTTGTTGTCTATGATGTGAGAGTGCTGTTACATCTGTTTTGGAGTATTTGTAAACTTGTAATCTTTTGCAGATATTGTTTACTCTGGCCAATGAATGTACTGGAGCAATCTAGGCAAGGAATTTGATACACTCTGTATGTGTTTGCCTGTGTTTATTTATTTTTGGTTTAATTTTTGAGAAAAATATCTTGTTGGTGTCAATCAGTTTGTGGGAAATTGATCTTTTTTCCTTTTGTGTTATTTTGTTTATTTTTTCTGAGAGACCATTCTCGTAGGTAAGCGAAATATAAGTATTGGATTTTATTATTAGTTTGGGAGTTGTTATATATGGAATGAATTCGTTTATTGATAATTTTGTTAGCAAATTGTTGTGGGTAGTTGTTTTCTGCTAGAATGGTTTTAATTTTCTTAAGTTAGCTTCTCTAAATTTAGGATAGCTCAATAGCTCTATCAGTTAGATTATTTATTAGGCTCTTTTTGTGACATAGTGGCGCATTTAAATAAGAATTTGTGGATCTATGAGATGAGATGTATATATACAGTGTGTCCGCGTAAGTTGGCTACATATGGAAAACTATG